>SOZL01000205.1:0-14397 GCA_009733165.1 Naja naja | reverse complement strand
ATCATTGGACACTGTGACAGTTGTAAATGTGAGGATTGGTCACAAAGCTACTTGTTTTTATATTGTCCTAATTTCAAATAGTTGCTAAACAGGCAATTGGCAAGCAATGGCTACCTGTATATTGCTGAATCAAGAACTGAAATTTTCTATTTATTTGGCTGATGATATTGGGCTTTATTAATAGTTAAACAAATATAACAGTTTGACGAACAAGTTTGAACAGCATTTAGAATTCAGATACAATGCAAATAAAATCAGTTAAGATTTTAATGTGAATATTGTTTCTCAAGTAATAATTGATACCAGATTCTTTTTAAATTTAGGAGAGCCAGGAACTTCTGGGCTCCAAGAGAGCAGTATTCAGGGGCTGCCAGGGTTAAAGGTGAGGCATCTAATTAAATAGCATCATGTGATTTGTGAATGTCCTGCATTCAGCTGGGGAATGTCTGGGCACCACTTTTAGACATTGCAAGCAAGCAAATATTGCCCCAGGAAGGAAGAGGCACAAATGGATTTCTGGTGCCCAAAGTGAATAAGACTAGCATGTGCTTTGCTTAAAAACTAAAATTTCCTTGGATTTCTTTCAAACAGCCAGGAAGTATTAGCCCAAATGGGGAAAAGGCATTGTTTCAAGTGGCTTCTTCAGAATGGACTATATACTTAGAGAATGTTTTTATATAATAGCAGTTTTGAATACAGTTCTTAAGGGAGAAAGCTAACTCAGCCATTTTTTATAAGATCATAGTGCTTTTTTATAAACCTCACTTTAGTTTATTGCTTGTACATTTTGTTGATTTCCTTGAATCTCTTTCCAATACAAGATGATGTTAAACCATCTCAAATGAAAGGAAAAGACAGGTTCTGCTTAGGAACAGAGTTTTCTTTCTTTCTTTCTTTATTTGCATCCCGCCTTTATTATTTTCACAAATAACTCAAGGTGGCGAACATATCCAACGCATCTTCCTCCTCCTACTTTCCCCACAACAACAAACCTGTGAGGTGGGCTGGGCTGGGAGAGTGATTGGCCCAAAGTCACCCAGCTAGAAAACGCAGTCTCCCACTTTCTAGCCTGGTGCCTTAACCACTAAGCCAACTGGCCTTCTTTTGTACTTTTATAGAACATCTTTTCCAAGGTGTTTAGAAGAACGGGAAGATTGGCCATTGAAAAATAGGTGTAAATAGGCCATCAGAACTTACAGGTGTGGGATGCTTGGGATTAAATTCTTGAATCGATGCTTGGAAACTTTTTTTCCCATTTTAATTGCTCTTCTTGAAGACACATGGGGTATGCAAGGCAGGTTATGCCCAGTGGGCTAAAAGAGCTCAAACAAGCCACAGAGCCAAAAGTAAGGAAGGGAAAGGCTACCACAGCTGAATGCTGACTTGCTTGATAACTGTTTTCCATCATGCCTCTTTCAAATGTTGCAGGGAGAACCAGGAAGCACTGGTGGAAAGGGAGAAAAAGGCATAGATGGGCTCCCAGGGCCAAAGGTAAGGAGAGCACGAGAAAAGCATGGCATGATTAGCACATCCATTCATTTTCATTCTGGAAATAGCAGAACGGTAAGACGGCCACTGCCTGCCATTCTCCTTCCTCAAGCACTCAGTCGGCAGGTATTTCTTTAACTTTCTCTTGCTGAAAGAAGAGATTAGCAAAATGAAGCTGAAAGGACCCAAAATAAAGATCTCTGAAGTGCCATTTACTTCTGTGGACAAGAAGAACCCATTATTATTATTATTATTATTATTATTATTATTATTATTATTATTATTATTATTTAGACTTGTATGCCGCCCTTCTCCCAAAGGACTTAGGGCGGCGAACATACAAAAAAGCATATACAATAAAAATAATTAAATAAAAACAAGTCCAAATTACAAAAAAACAGCTAAAAATGATAAAATTACAGAATAAACAAACTATTAAAACTACCCGCCCCCCATGGTATTCATTATGGATGAATACTTCTCTTGCTGTCTTCATTGTTGAAATGAAATGTTTGAGGGTTGATTCCATAGTTCCCCATGAGTTTACACATTATTAAATGAGTCATGGCATAAAGAAAACTTTGGATTTATTTATTAGATTTTTATAGACAGTCAATATATGCAACATAAGCCTGGGTAGCTCACAATCCACAGGATAAACAATAAAAACAATTAAAAAACATAACAACACAAAAGCTCCCAGCAACCCCAACTGCAGTACATCCCCCCTTTTACTGGGCTCCAGCCTCACACTGCTCCAATCCTTGGGGACAAGCCTGATCTTCAAGGCTTTTTGGTGGCCCAATGGTTAGAATTCAGTATTGTAGGCTAACTCTGCTTACTGCCAGGAGTTCAATCCTGACAGGGCTTCAGGGTTGACTCAACCTTTCATCCTTCTGAAGTCGGTAAAATAAGGACCCAGATTGTTGGGAGCAATATGCTGACATTTGAAAACCATCCAGAGAGTGCTCTAAAGCACAATGGAGTGGTATAGAAGTTTAAGTGCTAGTGCTGTTTTTAGAAAGGAGGATAAGGGCCTGCCAGATCTCAGGGGAAAGATTGCTTCAAAAGATAGGGCTATAACTAAAAAGGCACAATGCCTAGGTCTCAGAAAATGGAAATATTGACAGTAAGATTGTATTCTGCCCAGAGTCATGTAACAGCAAGATGGGTGATAAATAAACTAAATAAATAAACATTTAAGAGAGGGACCTGGTATGCATTCACCCTATCAGACCTAAAGGAATGGCAGATATTGTCAGCAGAAGGTGGCCCCACAAATAAGCTGCCCTTGTGCCATTCATTCTTTAAAGATGATACCATTGAAAGAAATGCCTGAAGATACTGTCCTTTTAAATGTTGCAACATTCCTAATCTGTAACATTGAGATTACTGTCATGTTATGTTTTTGCTGTTTTGTCATTTCATGGTTATTTAAAACTGCTTGGATTTCCAGTTATGTGATATACATAATCTTACATGTTCAGAGAATTCAGTGTTGGTAGGAGGCTTGTGTGCCTTGAATCTGATCTGTCTGGTTTATTTTATAGTTAATGTTGAAAGCTTTTAAAGCTGCTGCTGCTACTAATATTATGTTCCTCCAGATGCAAGTCATATAAATCTGCTTTTTCTTTAAACTAGGTGGGAAAAGTCACTTCCAAATGTTCACTGAAATAAATCTCTAACACAGGGGTCTTCAAACGTGACAGCTTTAAGACTTGTGGACTTCAACTCCCAGAATTCCTCCTCCAGTCATGTTAGCTCAGGAATTCTGGGAGTTGAAGTCCACAAGTCTTAAACTTGCCAGATTTGAAGACCTTTGCTCTAACAGGTCAAGTCAACATGGTCGATTTCTCTATCTTTTCTCTAAATTAATCTTCTTTATTATTTTTGTTCATTTTTCAGGGTGAGCCTGGGGAGAAGGGAGCAGATGGACATATCGGGCCAAGGGTAGGAATTTCCTGGGTTTGTTTTTTTTAAGTGCTCTAAAATACATAAGCCACAATTCACCATTTTCCAATAGTTTAAATGGAGCTGGAAAAAACATACAATACGGTAATTATGGACATTATTGCATAAACCAGTGTTTGAACCTGCGCACTAATTCAACTAAAAGCTATAATTAATATAAATGTATTGAAGTTGAAAATGTTTTCAAGGAATTCTTAAAATTTGATATTTGCATGGGACATATAAATGCAAAGGATTACAACAAGTAATGGCAGAATCTGTTTTGTATTAAAAAGTGATATACACATATACTTTCTACAGTATGCTTTAAAATAATTACAGTACCAAAATCTATCCACCGTTATAGATTGATTAGAGCTTTACAGGAACAGAAGATAAATAATTTGAGGAACATACTTCTTTCTCCTACAGCAAAGTTTTTCCAATTTTACAAAGAGTGGGTTGGCATCCTTCCAATTCTACAGTCTCAGTTCATCTGAAAATTGCCAAATTGGAAAAGATACTCCATTTATTTCTCATAGGGTTCAAATACTTACTAAATCCTCAGTGAAAATGTAACAGATTGGTGGCAGGGGTATCAATACCACTTTTTCCCTCCATTTACACATGCTTCTCCTGGATTAAAGAATTCTCCATGAATGGAAACGTGCAATTAGAAACAATTCTTAGTACCTTTCCAAGGGTTCACATCTTTGAGTTTAACTTGTATATTTGTGGATTAACTTTCAAAATAGAAATCTCCTCAAGGTAGTACATAACAAAAAGGACAAAACAACTAAAGAACATAATTAAGTTTCTTTCCCAGAAGAAATCTCCATTTCATCTTCGATGGTTCAAAGTTCGTGTGGTGATAAAAAGCTCTGAATAACAAAATGGTTTTAACAAAATGTTTTAAGAGGGACTTTAACATTTTATTATGAAAAAGAGTTCTACAGCTGTATCAGCACTGTTGAAAAGGAGCTGGGCTTTATAATTAATTGTCTTTAAAAATAGCAAGCTTGAGATCAGGGCAGTCAACAGCTAGGCCTTTCTTGGGACTTTAACAGTGTGGGTGATATTTGACTCTTCCTTCCAGTGGATAATAATTTACTAAAGCCTCCTAATAGTATATGAGTGTTATGTCTGTTAACATAAATCTTGCAATAACTTTTTCTTTTCAGGGACCTCCAGGCCTGAAAGGAGAACAGGGTGATACAGTAGTAATTGATTATGATGGTAGGATCTTGGAAGCTCTCAAGGTAACATGCGTGATACAATATGATCATACTATTCCCTGAACTAATGAATTCATCATGTAAATAAAGGAGTATTATATATAAGGGGGTGGGTGGGTGGATAGATGGATAGATGGATGGAGATAGCTAGGTGTGCAGTGGTTAGCATGCAGTATTACATGCTAATTCTGCTGACTGCCAACTACTAGCAGTTCGGCAGTTCAATTCTGAGCAGCTCAAGGTTGACTTGACCTTCCATCCTTCTGAGGTCAGTAAAATGAGGACCCAGATTGTTGCAGGCAATATGCTGACTCTGTAAACTGCTTAGAGAGGGCTGCTTAGAGAGGGCTGTAAAGCACTGTGAAGCCATATATAAATCTAAGTGCTATTGCTAGATGATACCTAAATAGATGGATAGATAGATAGACAGACAGACAGACAGACAGACAGATGATAGATAGATAGATAGATAGATAGATAGATAGATAGATAGATATTCAACAATTGGTGCTTTCCAAAGATTCCATGATTGATAGTCACGTTGGATGAAATAAGTTAAAAACTGTAGCAGTATTGTCAGATATACAGTATGTATATAAGATCAGAATCCCATATATTTTGCATCCTGCTTTTCCTACTGACCAGTCAGGCATGTTTAGAAAACTATAATCAAAATATGAGCACAAGATATATAGTCTGCATAAAATTTAGTAAGATAACATTGAAAGTGTAGGTCATGGTCCAAATATTCCATTAATCAATGCTTACGACAAAGGTAACAATATCCCCACTGACTACATGTAATGGAAGTGAAACCCTATTCTGCCAAAGAGAACTAGGTCCCAATTGTCTCACATCTTCAAACAGATATTTTTAGTTGCAGGCACAGAACATCTCCTTCATACAAATGTAATACACATTGGTACTCTACTCTGATGAGTTGGGGCAAAGCAGGCCCTTCACTACTACATATTCTCAGCTCATACCAGTCTGAAACAAATCTTAATACTTTCCTTCTAGTGTTGTGCTGCTTGCTGTCTCTGTTGTTTCTGAATTTGGAAAGGCAGCTGCATTGCTCCCCAGACAGAGTATAGTTGTTCCTAAATACAAATGCAGAAAAATTCAGGTCTGTTCTTGGAGTGAGGATTTGTGGGGAGGTGCACAGTAATGGCTACCTACATTTCCTCAGGGTGATGAATACTTGCAACAATTGACACACAAGTAATATTAACAGGTTTTTGTTTACATAATAGATTGTAGTTCAGTAGTTACAGGAATAGAGTTTACATTTTTTTCCCGTTCAGATCAATAGATAAAAGCAATGCAGTAACATTTTCTGATAACACGTTTGGACAGATTATGCTGTTTTCCATTGGGGGAAGGCCAACCTTTGAAACTACTGTTTTAGTTATGTCGAGTACATTTGAAAACCATCCTAATTCTTTTATAACAGGCTGTGGGGAAACCCAAATTGACGGTAATTGTGGCGTGCCAGATGTTCACTTGAATTGGTTTGTTGGAATGGTCCAGCATGTGGCTTTTTTACCTTGGATTTTTGGATTGTGATCATTAACAAAACTTCTGCTAAACATTTGGTTAATAAAACAGATCCAAATCTGAAGGGATTGTTTACTTTTGGTTTGTATTTCTCTAGCTTACTGAAGTTTAGTGACTGATTCTACAGTCATTTTGATACTAAAGTAACTGGCAGAGCTTAATATGAGAAAGCTTTTTACTCGTTACTGGAATTAATATTACTGCTTAGCTTTGGCTTGACCAGGGCCTGCTGTTACATTAATCCAGTACAGTGTTCTGATCTCTTGATACAGTGAAATCCCATTAACAGCCACCAACATAATTCAAGTCCTAAACACTTGGAGGCATCAGATCAGGGAAAGCTGAACCACCATTAAACACTGCTTAGTTTTATCATTTTAGATCAGGAAACTTGACTTTATTTTAGTCAAGGGCCCAAAATAACTTTAGACTCCACCATACCAGAGATGGCTATTAGATAAAATATTCCGAATTTACATTTTAGATACTAGTGAAAATCTGATTATCAGAACATACTCAGTCTGACTTGTATTTTTGTTTTTGGGGTAAGTTTTGGGATAAGTTGGGGTATGTTTGTGTGTTACCCTTACTGTGCGGGGAATCTTGAATAACTAAATTCTGTTTTCCACTATCTTTCTCACCCAAAAAAATCCAAGAATTTCCCATGATCAGGCCTCATACACAAAAGCAGAGGTTTCCAAACTTGGAAACTTTAAGACTTGTGGACTTCAACTCCCAGAAGTCCACAAGTCTTAAAGTTGCCAAGTTTGGGGACCCCTGGACAAAAGGCATTATAATTTAGGTAACCTAATCTCAGATTATTTTACATGAATAATCAGATTATCATGTGATCGTATCCATCTATAGCCTATTTCACACATTCACAGCTGTTATCAGGAATGAGACTGCAATGCCCTTGTAATTTATTCTGTAGTGGCAAAACCTACATGCCAGCAATTATTCACATATGAGCTTCCATATGATGGGAATCCAGTTGTGTGAAAGCCTTTGCGCAAGCAATTGTTCAAAGGTGGACTTCTTCTGTGCGTATGAGTTATCGGACAGCAGAGCCTCCAGTGCCACCTCAGTCCTGATCACGCATGCATGCATGGTACATTGATTTGGTTTTATACAAGACTTTTTAAAATGCACGTTAGTCCCATACTTGATTTGTGCCCTGAATTAATTTGCATTGGAAGACTTCAGGCATTTCATATTTAGTGTAATATGCCAAAGGCATATAAAATGTTTGGATTAAATCCAAAATTTTCCTTCAGATTGAATACTTCATGATGAAAGCTAATTCACATTTCTTAATAAACTACAAGAACTTGCCACCTGCATGTATATTCATAGTGAACAAAATGAAATTCATTCCTATTTAGAGCTTTTACCAAGTGCTTCCTATGTAAACGTCGCATATATATTACTAAATTTACTAAAACTGGTGAATTCAGTTCCCAACACTTCAGCCACAATATGTGATAAATTAAAATGAGGGAATTTTATTTTGAAGGGACAGCATTTAATTTCTCTAAAAAGAGATATTTTGTATAAAAAGTGTAAAAAACAAATAATCATATTTAGAGACAATTCATTTTGGGAACTACAGGTAGTCCTCAACTTATGATGAAAATTGGGACTGTCACTTGTCTCTTTTAAAATTTTATATATATAATTTATTTGTACACCATCCAGAATTCCTCTGGAAGACAGATGGGCAGGCTTAAAAAAGTAATAAATAAATACTTGTATCACTAAGCAAATTGCACCCAATCTTAGGAGCCTCTTTTGTTGCAATTATTAAGCAAATCACAATAGTCTTTAAGTGAACCACATGGTCGTTTACCAAAGGGCCTTGGTGGCTCAGGCTGTTAAATGCCTGCATTTAAGTTCCAGCTGCCTACAATTACTGTAGGCTCGAATCCCACCAGGCTCAAGGTTGACTCAGCCTTCCATCCTCTCGGGGTAGGTAAAGTGAGGACCCAAGATTGTTGGAGGCAATAAGCTGATTGTAAAATGCCGCTTAGTAATAAGCAGGCATATACAATGGAATGACGGCTATTGCTGAGCGCATTGGGTTGTATCCCAAAAACTGTAAGCCGCCCTGAGTCTCCGGAGAAGGGCGGGATATAAATATGAATAAATAAAAAAAAAATCCAAGATTTCCCACATTGCAAGAATCTCAGAATAGTTGAGTTCACATATTTGTATCTGTATACTGTTGCTAGTTAAAGTGATTGTAAAAGAAAGAAAACAAGGTTTCCATGAAGTGACAACTTGGAGAGGTGTCATTATTGTTATAAGACAGAGGGCTCTTATCATCTCATAATACATGTGTTGCAGGACTCACTGAACAGAAATTGTTTATAAGCTTTCTTGCACCATGAAGTAAATTCCCTGCAATTAAATATTAGATCGTCTACTCCACAGACATTTCTGTGTGTTATCATTGTTGCTTAAAATAACTGTTGCTTGGTTTCTAAAAGTTATTCAGTACATGATTATTTATAAATGCTTTATTTCTTAAATATTACTGTTAACAACAGCAACAAAATCCTTCTTATTCTTTGTTTTAGGGGCCACCAGGACCTCAAGGGGAACCAGGGCCACAAGGAGCTCCAGGACCAAAGGTTGGATCTTAGTTCCTTTAAAACAAAATATGTTGGTCTACACCAGGGGTGTCAACCTTGCTGGCTGGGGAATTCTGGGAGTTGAAGTCCACCAGTCTTAATGTTGCCAAGGTTGGACACCCCTATTCTACCCAATGGACATTCAGCAGCACAGTTATTGATTCATATGGGTTATTCTCATAGGTCCTTTGAGAACTGATTAGATCAGTGATGAATTTTGAAGATTAACATGTAGAGGTATATTATTATTATTACCTTTATTGTCAGAGTACAACATGTGTACAATGAGATAGGCTGAGCCTCCTTCATGCACCCCACCCCAACACAACTCACAGTGAGGACAGAAGTCCCTAACCCAATCCCAATCTTATTACAGGTAGCAGGCATCAGAAATTTTGGGGGTCATTTATATATTTTAATTTATATGGTAATATGCATTAGGTTTCTTTATATGGTTACTTGGATTTTGACAACAATTACTGATAGAGTCTCTTAATAGCTATTTATTGAAGATCTAGCAACTTACCTGAAAGACAGCAAAAACAACATAACTGAAGTTTAGTAAATGTTAGTTTATACCCACCAAGATCTTTGGTTTTTTTGCTCACTTGGACCTTGAAAGATTGCCTTTGTTTAGAAGCTAGAGCTGGAAGATGTTTAAATTAAATTAAAATGGGTGTTTTAATTCTGAAATACAAAGCCATAAAGTCAGGTAAATGGACATGGAATTGCAATCTGAGGAAACTGGGTGCTTTAACTAAAATATCCACCTTCATTCTCAAGCTTTGAGAATCACTATTGTACTTAGTCCAATAAAATAAAAGTTCTTTTGTAGAACTTAATTTGAACTGGTTTGGTTTAGAATATCCCCTTTGTCCTAATTTATTTGTTTTCTTATACTTTAGGGGGAGCTTGGCTTGCCTGGTCCACCTGGAGTTGATGGAGAGAGGGTATGTTTCAGGATTAATATGTTCACTATGAAAGTGTTTGGCTGAATTTATTTTAAAATAGAAAATTACTATTATGGGTACAGTTCTATGCATTGTTAGCTGTAAGTGCGGTGAATTAAGTAGTTAAGAGATTCACTGTCATTGTCAAAGTTATTAAAACAGTTGGAATCTTCAAGAGCTTATGAGGAAATGAACTTTATAAACATAAGCCTGTTTATTTTGAACAAACATTACTGACAGATATAAACAGAAAGAGCAACATTTTTACTCGTCAAACTTCTCTCTCATTTTGTGAGGCCCAGCAACCAGATGTAATTTACATTAAAAAAAGAAAAGAAAAGAAACGAAACTCTGGAAGTTAAAGTTAGGAATCAAAAGATAAGCATTCTAAAATAGAAAGGTGTCATTATTATCCCTACAAATATTTGGAGCTGACTGAAGCTCAGGCAAATTTATCTTATTAGATATTCAAAATTCTTTTAATAGGGTTGTGCAAAGTCTTCAAAAGAAGTCCTTCTGGAGACAGCTTGGTGCTCTTTACAAAGGAATAAACTGTGAAAAAAAAAGATGTGGCTTTTTTGGTAATTTGAAGAGAGACACTTTATATTGTGCAGAAACAAAGGATTTGCATAGCACTTCAGAATGTAGAGCCCTTAAATTTCCTGAGCTGTTTATAGAGGTTTGGTACATAAGCTACCATAGAGTTAAACCATTGCAGAATTGAACGTATCTGCATGCCATTAAGATGCCTTTGAAGACATCTTGCAGAAGTAAATACTGGAAGTTTCACTAACAGGCTATATCATCCAAGAAGTAAATACTGAAAGTTCTACCAACAGGCTGTATCATTCAAAAGCCTTGGTCTCATGGGAAAAAGAGGCTTATGTACTGTAGGCTTCTAGTAGACAAACAAGAACCCTACAGAGCAAAGAACAAATAGCAAGGCAAATATTTCTCTGGAACCTTGCTGAGAAGTGCAGCCCATCTTCTCCCAGAATAAGTAATCCACTGAAAATTAATGTCCCCTCCTCAACCATTATTGCCCAGCACAACAATAATGTTCATTATAATAATAATAATAATTATTATTATTATTATTATTATCATCATCATCATCATCATCATCATCATCATCATCATCATTATCATCGGCTTGCAATAGATTGCCTTATGCCAGCAGGCTTGAAATTTTGGACCTAGACAACTTAGAACTATGCCACCTACGGTCTGACCTAAGCTTAGTACACAAAATTGTCTGCTACAACGTCATACCTGTCAATGACTACTTCAGCTTCAACCACAATAACACATGGGCAAACAACAGATACAAACTCAAAGTAAACTCGATTGCAGCAAATATGACTTCAGCAACAGAGTGGTCAATGCCTGGAACTCACTACCTGACTCTGTTGTTACATCCTCAAACCCCCAAAACTTTAACCATAAACTGTCTACCATGTACCATGTCTACCATGAACCTCACTCCATTCCTGTAAGGTGGCGTACATAAGCGCACCAGCATGCCTACCATCCCTGTCCTACTGTTCCCATTTATTCGTACTCATCTATTATGTATATACTTATACCTGTTTATACTTATATGTTTATATGTTATGTTCATACTTATACTTGTTTTCTCATACATGCTTGACAAACTTAAATAAATAAATGAATAAACAAACAAACAAACAAACAAACAATGCAGTAACAACACCATCTGGTTTAGCTGCCTATCTGGCTCTTTATAAGCCATGGTTATGATCTGAGATTACAAGTTTGATCCAAAAGGATAAATTTTGTGCAGGGAAGTGTGTGATAACAGAATCTTGAGGAAATATTTTCCACTCTAAGAAATTTTGTTCTACTCTTTATCATCAGCATTTGATCATAAACAGGGCTTTCTTCTGTAAGTACTATTTAATGTATCGCTGAGAAGTTCTGAAAACAAATCCTTTGAACTAAACCCCATGTACTTTTGCTTTATATTGCAGGGATTGAAAGGGTCAAAGGGAGATCAAGGAAGCTCTGGACTAGTAGGACAGAAGGGAGAGATTGGAGAAGTGGGCATGATTGGTTTACCTGTACGTCTGTATCTAATTATTTTCATGAAACTTAGTTGGCAACCTCTAACACAGCATTTCTCAACCTTGACAACTTTAAGATGCCTGGACTTCAACTCCCAGAATGTATGCTGGCTGGGGAAATCTGGAAGTTGAAGTCCAGGCATCTTAAAGTTGCTAAGGCTGAGAAACACTGCTTTAACCATTCCATACCATTGAGTGACATCCCTACAGGGGGATGGGCCAAATAGTTTCTATATGTGTCGGATTTGGGATTTTAGGGAGAAAAATATGTGGAAGCAAAGTGATATCATTCTCATCATTAAAATAATCCTAAAATCCAATGGTAGCCTACAGTTGGGCCACTAAAGTATGGGATATTCCTCACATATTGACTATTTGTTCAGTGACTGTTTGAAGTTTGAACAGCACTGAAAAGGAGATTCACAACTGTTCCTCAAAGTTGTAGCTGATTTAGTATCCCTAGTCATGTTTATGATTTGGGTGTTGGCAACTGGACTGCATTTCTGTGTACATGTGATTGCCATTTGAAACCTTCATAGTCCAACAAGCAAAGTCAGTGGGAAAGCCAGCAGGAAGTGGGAAGTCATGGTCATCTGATGTTGCGCTTAATCATGCACAGTGATTTGGTTAACAACGGCAGCTGGAACTGACAGAACTGATGTTGTAAAGTCAGTGGAGTCACATGACATCTTGCTTAACAATCATGCTGCTTAAGGATGCCAGGCCTTATTGAGGTTGGTAAATGAGGATTACCTATAGTGTGGTTTTGATACCAAACTGCAGTGGCAGATTTTTGCCTTTTTTTCTCTCTCTTTTGCTTAGCAATCAAGTGGTAAAATTTTTAGACAACAATGGCAGGGATTTTGAGTGACCACTGCTGCTTCAGCTTTCAGTATTTTGCTCCTTAGACAGCAGCTGCTGATGGGCCTTGGTGGTGCAGGCTGTTAATAGCCTAGCACTTAGTTCCAGCTGCCTGTAATTATTGCAGGCTCGATCCTACCAGGCTCAAGGTTGACTCAGCCTTCCATCCCTCGGGGTAGGTAAACTGAGGACCCAAAATTGTTGGGGCAATAAGCTGACTTTGTAAAAATGCCACTTAGTAATAAGCAGGCATATACAATGGAAGGAAGGCTATTGTGAGCATTGGGTTGTATCCCAAAAATTGTAAGCGCCCTGAGTCTCCGGAGAAGGGTGGGATATAAATAGGAATTTTTTTAAAAAAATCTCAATTTAAAAGCAAAAATCTTTGCTTTACTTGTATTTTATTCTTAAGGCTCTATTTTAGTATTCAGTTTTTTTATTCCACTTCCTAATAAAGTAAATCCAGAGAGGTTCCAAAACTTAGTATGTAAGAAGCATACATTACATTCTCATTTTCCCCTCTCATTTTTCCCCCTTCTCAATTTAAATTCCTGAGATTGATTGATTGATTTGACACAAAATATTTTTTTTGCAAATCTGCATTCTGCAATATAATTTGAGTACACTATTGTATTCCTGTGGCCTACCAAATATATCTATACCTATAAGGGGATTCTGAAAAAATGGCAGTGGCAGATACACGTTCTTCATTGAATAGCTGGAGAATACTTTATATTAGGCTGCATTGGTAATTTATTTCAGTTTACAGGAACTTTTTAAAGGTTATCTTCCAGAAATATGTATGTACTATACTGCTTGATATTTCCCTTTTCAAAATCTCTCCAGCTAATCCCCCCAAGTCTTTTTCAGAGTGGGACTTAGAAGATCTCAGAGGGAAATGCATGGTGGTGAGATAAATTTTTGGCCAATTAGCAGTGTGTCATACTTTTCTTTCATAATTTACAGGGCCCCAAAGGATTGAAAGGAGAGCAAGGAAACCCTGGAGTAATGGGAAAGAAAGGAGAGATAGGAGAAATGGGCTTATCTGGTCCACCGGTATGGTTTGCCTTCAGTACAACTTGTTTTTTTGTCAAAGAGTAGCTATTATATGGCTGCTTATTGCAGTAATCTGTAGTAAAACCAGCCTTTTTTAAAAACATTTTGATCTACTTCTATAGATCAAGAGCTTTTGAACTTTGGCTGAGAAAGTATTACCAGGTTTTTCTTTTACAGCAAAAGTGCAGTCTCCATAGTTACACAGATTGCTAGGACAGCCATCTTCTCAAGATGTTCCTTTTAACCATATTGATCATATAAACCATATTTATCTCTGTTTCTTTTTCTGACTCACATGCAGGCACCCAGCATATCCAGACACTATTCACTCAGCTTCCCCACCTCCCAGACATTTTAGCAGGGCTGTAGAGGGAAGGGGAATATGTGAGACTCCCCTGAACAATTTTTGCTTTTGGACTGAGGGAAGCTTATTTCCCTTTTCTCCTAGCTATATTGCAAGTGCCAGGGAAGTCAGAAGATCCAGGCAGTTCAAATGGATACAAACATATATTGCAAACTTTAGCTCTCTAGAAGAAACAGTAGATAAGAGTCAATGGAATTTAAGGTGGCTGGACTTAGATCT
>SOZL01000204.1:0-20232 GCA_009733165.1 Naja naja | reverse complement strand
GCGGTCCGGTAAGAGGAGAACCACCGTAACACGGTGCCCCCACACCCAACCCGGAGCGCCAGAAGGATACCATGGTCGATGGTATCCAAGCCGCTGAGAGATCTAAAGGACCAGAACAGAGGAAAAACCCTGTCCGGAGCCCTCCAGAGATCATCCACCAATGCGACCAATGCTGTCTGGTGCTGTGCCGGGCCTGAAACCCGATTGGTACAGGTCAGGTAATCAGTTTCCTCCAGGAACAGCGGAAGCTGCTGAGCCACCGCGCTCTCAACAACCTTAAGCTAAAAGCGAAGGTTGGAGACTGGACGATAGTTATTCAAAACGGTTGGGTCCAGAGCAGGCTTCTAGGAGGGTCTCACCACCACTTTTAAGAGGCGGCAGGAAAACCCCCTTCACTCAAAGGCGTTGATAACTGCCTGGAGCCAGCAACGTGTAACCTCCCTGGAGGCATAAACCAACAGGAAGGACAGGATCCAATAAACACGTGGTGGAAGACAGCCTCCGCATGATCCTGTCCACTTCATCCAGGAGACAGGAGTCAAACTCCAGCCAAGCGAATCCACAAGACTGGTAGCACGCGCCATCCAACATCTGCCAGTCAGAGTCCAAGCCAGCCCGAATCTGGCGACCTTATCCGCCAGATGTAGACTAAAATCCTCTGCTCTCCCTGAGGGTCCCCTCCCCTCAATTGCAAGAGGGAGGCGGTGACCCCAAACAGGGCCGCTGAGGCGATCATGCAGGCGATCAGAGCAGAGAAGTGAAACCCCTCTAGCTCTGATAGCTTCAGGTAAGTCCTGATATAGGCTCTTAACGGAGACGGTCAGACTCAAGCACTAGTCCTCCACCTACTCTCTAAGCGTCTCCTCTGCCTCTTCATTCCCAAGCTCCTCCGAGAACCAAGGAGCTAAGCGAGGTCTGGCAAGGAGAGGCCGCAAAGGGACAACCGATCGGCTGCGAGGCGCCTCTTCTGGCGGCCACCAAAGTCGGCGGGCTGTCACAAAGTGGGCAACCAGGGCCGTCTGGAACCTCTGGGTCCATTAGAAACCTGTGGAGGACTTGTCTCGGCTCCTCATCCCAGCAGCGAGGCAGCATATTGGAAGACCAGCCTCAGGAGATAATGATCTGTCCATGATAGGGGTAGAATAACTGGAGATCA
Organism: Naja naja; assembly: GCA_009733165.1. Lineage (NCBI taxonomy): Eukaryota > Metazoa > Chordata > Lepidosauria > Squamata > Elapidae > Naja > Naja naja. Next base: position 19,076 of record SOZL01000204.1, on the reverse strand, counting down.
ACCCCAGATCACTACACAGGATCCCTGCTCTCATTATATACTCAGACAAAGATGGTAGGACACTTATGGTAGAAGCCAACTGGGACAGACTAAATGTTTATTAGTGGTAATTTATGCACCAAATGGTCCCAAGAATCTTTTTTTCAAAAATTAATGATAAACTTAAAGAATTACAACATCAACAATTATTTATTATAGGAGACTTCAACGAAGTCAAATAAATTATTAGATTACAAAGGAAATAACACTAATCTGGAAAGGAAAAAAAACTACCAAAATATTTTTCGACCTCATGAAAGAATTTAATATTAGTGATGTCTGGAGAGAGGAATATGAAGAAAAACAGTTTACTTATTACTCCAACCGCCACATGTCCTGGTCAAGACTTGACATGATCTGGGCGACTAAAAATTAAACTCAGGAATTTTAGATATAACAATGGAACCAAATACATTGGCAGACCATAATATGATTAGGCTTAGATGGGAAGGACAGCAACAACAACCAAATAATTGGACGCTCAGAGGTCGATTCTAAAAGATGAAATTTTAATAAAATACTGACAAAAGAATTAGAATTTTTCTTTCAAGAAAATAACCCCCAAGACACCTCTCTCCAAAACAATTGGGATACTGCTAAAGCAGTGATGAGAGGAGTGTCCATTAAATACATGGCCAGGAAAAATAGAGAAAAAAGACAAAAGAGAATAAAACTACAACAGGAATACAATGAATGGCATGAGAGACTGCAGGTTACCCCACAGACGAACAAGTTAAACTTCAATTGGATATGATTAAACACAAAATAAACCTAACTGAGAAGGAAGAATTAGCCCAGAAATTAAAGAGGACAAAGCAATATCAATTCAAAAATGCAAATAAACCAGGACGTTGGTTAGCCTCTAAACTTAAAAAACAGAATGAAAAGAGGTGGGTTACTAAATTAAGAAACGAACAAGGGGATATATGTTATAAAGAAGAGGATAAAAAGCAGATTATTCAAAAATACTACAAGGATCTATATACAGAGACAAATCACGTAACGGAAGATCAAATTTTAAATTACTTAAAAATGCGATTTCACAGAAATCTCAGAAGAAGATAAAAATCACTAAATCACTTTATAACCCTCCAAGAAGTCTATGAGGCTATCAATAAACAAAAATAGATAAAGTCCCAGGCCCAGATGGCTTACCAGCAGAGATTTATAAAGCACAACAAGAAACTTTAGGAAAGGAAATGGTTAAAATTTTTAATGAAGTTCTAGATAAAGAATTGTCCCCAATCATGGCAAGAAGCTAAAATATCCATTATTCCCAAATCAGGCTCCGACCTAACAGAACCAGGGAACTACCGACCAATTTCTCTCCTTAATGTAGATTATAAAATTTTTATGACTATCTTGGCTGAAAGATTAAAAAAAATACTTAATAAACTTATATCCCCTGACCAAAATGGCTTTCTTCCTCAGAGACATCTAAGAAATAATATCAGAGTAACACTGGACATATTAGAATATTACGAAGAGAGTGCAGAACAAGCTGCATTACTATTCTTAGATGCCCAAAAGGCATTTGATAATGTGAAATGGGACTTTATTCTACAGCAAAGTAAATATTTGAATTTAGGACCTAAATTCTTTAATGTAATCAAGGCTATTTACCAAAAACAATATGCTACAATTCTAATTAATGGGGACTTACAGAAAAATTTCAAATACAAAAGGAACGAGACAAGGCTGTCCATTGTCACCACTGTTGTTCATTATGACATTAGAGGCTTTAATTAGGACAATTAAAAAAGATAGTGATGTAAAAGGATTAAAAGTAAAAAGGAAGAATTTAAACTACAAGCATTCAGACGACCTTCTTTTATTTTAGAAGAACCTCAATCTTCAGGACCCAAACTTTTAGAAAAATTGGATGAATTTGGTTTTGTAGCAGGATTAAAAATAAATAAAAAGAAAACAAAAATGATTACTAAAAATATGACAAATAAACAGAAAGAATTACTGGCCTCAATTATGGGCATTGAAATTGTTGAAAAAATAAAATATTTAGGAATTATTATATCCCCCAGATATAGCACGCTGAAGAAAGACAATTATGACCCACTTATTAAACAAATAAGGGAAGATCTAACAAGATGGAATAACTTAAAATTATCCTTTATGGGTAGGATAGCTACGATTAAAATGAATATTTTACCAAAAATCTTATTTCTCTTTCAAAACGCTCCCATAAAATTAAAAAAATCTTTTTTTGATGAACTAAATAGATTAATATCAAATTTTATTTGGCAAAAAAAGACCAAGGGTAAAACTAAAACTACTACAAGATGCAACTGAGAGAGGGGGATTTGGCTTACCAGATTGGGAGTTGTATCATAGTGCTGCAATCATGACCTGGATAAAAGATTGGATAAATCATACAAATACTAGGATATTAACATTAGAAGGTTATAACCTCCAGACAGGATGGCACTTTTTTCTTGGACAGGATAGTTTAAAGGGACACAGCTACGTTCTAAAACACAAAGTTAGACAGACACTTTTACATACTTGGTTCAAAATTAAGAAACAAATGTATATCCAAACACCAATCTGGATATCAACACTAGAAGCCTTGATGCATCCACATTTACTACGTTATGATAAAATTATCACTTATGAAGAATTGTTAGATGAAAAAGGAGATTTACAAACTAGACAGCGGTTGAATGAACAGGGAATAGAATTGGAATGGTGGGCCTATCTACAACTCCAAGCTAAACATGCAGAAGACAAAAAGGAATTGGGCATTAGTAAAACTAGGACGGAATTAGATGAAATTTTGTTAGGACCAGATGTAAAAATGATTAAAAAAACATATCAAGTATTACTACAAACTAAATTAGAAGAAGAAACTGTAAAAGAAACAATGATACGCTGGATGAGAGATTTTGGTTATAACATAGTTTTGGATGATTGGCAAACTATTTGGACTAGAAATAAAAAATAACCTTAATTCCATTTAAAGAAAATCTGTATAAACTATTCTATAGATGGCATATAACACCAACAAGACTATCTAAAATGAATAATAAGCTTTCTTCTTTTGTTGGAAGTGTAACAAGGAAAGAGGTACATATTATCACATATGGTGGAGTTGTGGAAAGGCCCAGGAATATTGGAAAGAAATACATAAATGGTTACAGAAATTTGTGAAGTAGAGATTAATTTTAAACCAGAATTTTTCTACTGGGAATTACTAATAAGACCTATCCAAGGAAATTCTTTACCTAATGATCCATATTATCACAGCGGCGAGGATGGCCTTTGCACAAAACTGGAAAAATACTGAAACTCCAACAGAAGCGAATTAAAAGAAAATTATTGAGTGCAGAGATGGACAAATTGACAATGGAAATTAAAAACAAGGAAGAAACGGACTATTATAAAACTTGGAACAACTTCTATGGATGGTTAGATAAGAAAAAGACTTAATAGACTTTTTGAACTGGACTTAACAAATGATGGACAATGAATGATACGAGCCTAGCTGTACTTGGTTCGATTGTAATATATGTTTTGTGTCTGATTATGTTTTGTTTATGTTTTTGTTTGGTTGTGTGTAATTATTAAACAAAATTAATAAAAAAAAAAGAAACTATGGTTAAAACTGTTCTGTATGTCCTAATATGGGCAATGAGTGGAGTCTGATAGCAGACTCCACTCATTGGTTCAGCCACCGGTGGGAAAATAGAACCCCCGTCAGTGGCTGAAGCTTTGGACAGCACTGGCTTTAACAGCTGACGCCTGCTTGTTTTAGAACTGAATAAAATGTTAAACCTGACTGCTGTGTCCTGCCTCTCCTTACCACGCGGTCCCCCTCAAAATACTGGCGATGAAGGTGGGATCCTGAACCGCGGAGAGAACAAAGGACACATCGTGGCAAGCCGACACCATTAAGAGCAGACAAAGGGAACGCATCAGCCGAGCAGAATGACCCAATGCACAACCAGCATGGCTCACCAACCCATGGCCATCCCGTTCGACTCTGCTAAAGAGAAGTGGTCATCATACATGGGCTGCTTCAACTTGCATTTGGAGGTAAACGGGCTGCATTCCGCCCCCAATTCACAGAAGAAGACATTGTTCTTAACTTACTGTGATATCGAAATTTATGAGATGGCGGATGCTCTGGTTGCCGATGACCTCCAAACTGTATCTTGGGATGAGCTGCAGTGCACCCTAAAAGGACACTATGGCACCTCTCCTTCCTACCTGGCTAGCTGCTATGATTTCTACATGCGGATCCAGAAGGAAGGGGAAACCATCAATGCCTTTGTGGCCGATTTAAGGAGGATTGCAAAGAACTACAGGACACTGAAGGGATGATCTGGGACCGAATCATCCTCGGTATGAGAGACCCTGTGCTTCAGAAGAAACTCCTGGCTCAAGAGGACATCTACTTTAAAGAAGCCATCAATGTGGTGAGGGCTGCCGAATCAATGGACAATTGAGCGGTGTGGATCTGAGGAACAGGAAAGAACCATGCAACCACCACAGATTGCCACCTGTTGCCTCACAAATCCGTTTCTGAAGGCAGCGATGATGATGACAGGGAGGTCCACAAACTGAGGTCCAGCAAGCCTGGGGAGAAGACGGGGAGCTGGGGGTGCGGCGGCTGCGGCGGGAGCCATCACCGTTCTGCCTGCCATTTCCATGACACTGTATGCTGACGATGCGACAGGGCCACATTGCAGAGGTCTGCCACACATCACAACCCACAAGTAAGCAGGGCAGGCAAGTGGCGTCACCCGCCAGGCAATATGGCTGCCAGAGTGGAGAGCTTAAGAAACCCGGCGCGCTGAAATTCAAAAGATGAGCCAGAGAGGAGGAAGCTCACCTCATCTATGTGGGCTATGTGCAAGCCTGAGTGGGGCAAACGGTTGCTGTTGAGGCCAATAAAATCATGGCCACCATGAACATAGATGGAAAACCTTGCCGCATGGAAGTGGACTCGGGGTCCTATATTTCAATGATCTCATGGGACACCCTAAAGCGGCTCCAGCCCAAGCAATGATGCAACCAGCTGCAGCTGCAAGCCATCTCGCTGAGGGACTACCAGGGCTCTCAAATTCCCGTCCTGGGAAAGAAGATTGCCCGTGTAGAATATGGTGCATTTTCCGGAATCTTGCCACTCACAATAGTCGACCGGAACCTTCCAAGCCTGCTCGGAAGAGAATGATTCCAGCTGCTACAGATAGGAGTCACCGGAGTCCATGCGACAGAAACCAACCCCCACAGACTGGTTGCAGACATCGAGGACCTGGAGAAGGAATTCAGCGATGTCTTCGACGACTCCTTGGGCAAGTATAAGGGGACCCCATCTCCTTCAGTTTAGACCCAAATGTCGCACCAATCTGCCTAAAACCACACCACGTTCCGTTTGCTCTCCACCCAAAGGTGGAAGAGCAACTGGACAAACTGATAAGCCAAGGGATCTTAGAACCGGTAGACTACACCAAGTGGGAGATCCCAATTGTCACCCCCATAAAGCCAGACAGGTCAGTTCGCATCTGTGCTGATTACAAGACCACGTTGAACAGGGCACTACAGCAAAGCACCTACTCAGTGCCTGTGGTACAGCACCTCTTACACTCCCTGGGCTGGGGGACTATTTTCACCAAGTTAGACCTGGCCCAGGCCTACCAGAAACTACCTGTCGATGAGGAGACTGCAGAGGCAGACAATAGTCACGCACTGGGAGGCATTCAAGTGCAAGAGGCTCCAGTTCGAGTCAGCATAGCACCCGGCATGTTCCAAAGCATCATGGAACAACTATTACACAACATACCGAGAGGTGCCATACTTCAATAATGTCATTGTCTCAGCAGACAATAGAGGCCAACTAATGGAACAGTTGAGGACAGTCCTGGCCTGATTCCAGGAAGCAGGGCTTAAGCTAAAAGAAGCAAATGCCACATAGCCATGCCACAAGTGGAATTTTGGGGTTCCTGATAGATGCCGCGGGCATCTGACCCACAACCGAAAACTAAAGGCCACCCGGAAGCCCCACCCCACAGAATAAGGGAGAGCTAAAAGCATTCCTGGGCCTGCTTCATTTTACAATGTCTTCCTACCCAGAAGGTGACCATTGGAACCGCTCCACAGGCTGCTGGATAAGACGGCCCTTTGGAATTGGGGAGATGTGAGGCTGACGATTTCTGAAGATCAAAAATAGCCTGACTTCAGAAGCGTGCTCATCCAATATAGTGAGCCTCTGACACTGACATGCGACTCATCCCCTACAGAATTGGCGCAGTCCTCTGCCACAGGCTACCCAATAGAACAGGAGCCCCAACTGCCTATTTCTCCAAGACCTCTCCAAGATGCAGCAGAACTATAGCCAAATAGATAAAGAAGTGCTGGCAGCAGTGCGAGGGGTCAAGTGCTTCCACGGATACTTATATTGGAAGGCATTTTGACTTGATTATGGACCATTAAACCCCTACTTGGCATCCTCTTGAGGCGATAAACCCACACTGAATATACTGTCGCTGAGGATGCTAAGATGGACAGTTTTCCTGGCTGCGTACTGTTACCGCTTGATCCATAAGCCAGGGAAAGAAATTGCACACACCGATGGACTTAGCTGCCCCTTCCAGACCCTGCCAAAGACCCAGCCATCCACATCCATACTGCTCATGGAAAGCATATTGCCCAGACTGATGGCATCATCCAAAATCGCGAGAATTACAAGCTGAGACAGAGTCATGGCGCGGATTTCGAACCATGTATGGAGGGGATGGCCAGGGACAACTGCAGGGGAGGAATACCAGCCTTACAAGAATAGACAGGCGGAACTGCCAATGCAAAAAAGGCTGTTTACTGTGGGGAGACCGGGTAGTAATCCCCCCCCCACTAAGGAATAAAATATTAGAACTGCTACACGAGGGCCACCCGGGATACTTAAGATGAAGGTCCTAGCGAAGCTACGTCTGGTGGCCAGGCCTTGACAAAAACATAGAAACCTGGGTCGCCACCTGCACACCCTACCAGGAAACCAGACCGCGCCACTGTCAGCCCCACCCAGGAAGTGGGAGACACCAACAGCACCCTGGATCAGGGTGCACATTGACTTTGTGGGACCTTTCCATGGACAAGCATTCCTTATAGTTGTGGACGATACTCCAAGTTGTTGGAAGTAGCCATAATGAAGTCAACCACTATGGAGGTGACTATAAGGACACTCGAAGAATCTTCTCGACCCATGGCCTGCCAGCGTCTTGGTCTCGGACAACGGACACCAATTCACATCCCAACAATTCGAGGGTTCCTGGCTGGGCTGGGAATCCGTCACACAGTCAGCCCAGCCCCTGGTGACGAATGGGCAGGCAGAGATCATGGTCCAATCCACTAAGGACACTCTATGGAGGATGGACCGAGGGGACTGGCAGGAGAAGGTGGACCGCATGCTATTGGCCCAACACACAACAACACACTGCAGCCAAGCAGAGCTGCTGATGGGCCACAGACTGAGGATTAGGCTCGACCGAGTCCACCCAAACTACAGCCTCGAGACACCCCTGGATTCAACAGGGAGGTGCAGACAGTTTGTGGAAGGGGATCCGGTCTACACCCATAGTTATACAGGCGGGCCTACTTGGGTCCCAGCTAAAGTGACTGACATTACGGGGCCCAAGTCCTACCGAGTGGAGATGACAGAAGGAAGAATCTGGGAACGTCACATAGACCAACTACGGGTCTGGGTCCCAAATTCAGATAGCCGGCCTGACACCTGACACGCAACACCCAAAATGGACCGAGCAGTGGAACAGACGCCAAACCCCATAAGAGTAAACCATCGGTTCCTACCAAGTGAAGAGGAAGTCCCGCGGTGTGCATCTGAGGCCTCCGGCTCGACGATCCCAGCTGCACCACAAGCAGAGTTCCAGAGTGTTCCGCAGGCAGGGAACAGAGCAGCAGCAGCCCCATCTGATCGGGGCCGCCCAGGAACAAGTGAGGTGCACAGGTCTGGGCACATCCATAAAAGCCCCACCTACTTATGTGACTACGTTCTGTAGGCGATACTGGATTGGTCGGCACGAACCAAGAGGCGAGGGTGTTCTGTATGTCCTTATATGGGCAATGAGTGTGATAGCAGACTCCACTCATTGGTTCAGCCACCAGCGGAAAATAGAAGCCCTGTCAGTGGCTGAAGCTTTGGACAGCCAGCTTTAAAGCCGGTGCCTGCCGCAGCTGAGCAGCTTTTGTTTTAGAACTGAATAAAGTGCTAAACCCGACTGCTGTGTCCTGCCTCTCCTTACCACGCAGTCCCCTCAAAATAAAAGCCTGTCTATGTGTTGTGAAATTAAAGAATTTTGTCATGTCTTCTGACTGCCAGCTGGTGTTCATGGAAGTGTCACGCCTCTGTCAGAATCTGATTCAGAGGGGGAGGCCAAGCAACTGACAGAGAGTGAGAGAGTGGCTCCGTGGCTGTGGAAGAAACTGGGGAAGGGCAAAGTCCAGCTGGGCAGAGCAGGGAGAGGTAGAGCAAGGCAAAGGGAATTTGGAGGAAGATACAGACCCACCCTTCTTCATCCTAGGGCACGAGGGAGGAACGGAGAAGGAGCAACGTGAGTTGCATGGCTTACAAGGGAGGAAAGGGCCCTGATTCTCTTCATTAGCTGCAGCCGGTAACAGAGTGTTTAAAAGGAAGTTGCCCAGCAAGTTGTTGGGAGCAAATCATGAATTATCTTGTATTGTCAAGGGTTATCTGTGTTCCTGGTGTCTTCCCAACTGTGTGTGCTTTGCTGGCCTTTTAAGTCTGCAATTCCTTCTCCTACCCTGTCAAGTTAATTACTGCAGCTTGGTTTGTTTGGATTTTTAGTTACAGTCTGTATGTACTTTGTTTTCAGACTGAATTTCCTCCTCTTAAAGGCTGTTCCTGAGACAGTTTTTCTCCAGCCGAAGGTAACCTGGATATTGGGGGCAAAGCTGGAGATAATAAAGGGACTCTTCTTGCTTATTTAACTGGGTTGCCTTTGTGCCATGCCCCGGGTCATCACAGGAAGAGATTGGACAGCCGTTTTTCTAGAATTTTCTAGGGTCTTCTGCCAGAGCAGGTGGCTGAACTAGAAGACCTCCAAGGTCTCTTCCAACTCTGTCTTTCTGTACTCGTCTGTCTGTCTGTCTGTCTGTCTGTCTGTCTGTCTTATACATGATAATCGTAGGGGGTGCAGAGCAACGTTTAGAAAAACAAAGACAAAGGAAAAGCATTCAGACTAAAACTCAGCCATGCAATAGTCCAAAATCACATGTCAAAATAATTGTTGTACAGTTTTGGGAAGGATAAACCCACTCTTCTTTGTAGCAAGCAGCTGTTATATGTTCTTTGGCAATATGGCTTTTTTATCCCCTTTTACAAAGGACCTGGCTAGCTAGCAGCACATAAATTATCTTGATCCATCTCAAAAAGCTAAGCAGGGTGTCAGACAGGATGGGAGGCCAAGAGGAGAAACTAGAATGCAGTCTAAACTGAGAAATATTTGAAAAATTCAGAAGGAAAGCCAGTTCTGTATGCTGCTAATAAAACTCCCTGAGTTATCAGAAATCAGAGGAAATGCTTAAGATTCCAGACCTTTTCTCTTTCTCTTTCCATTCTTATTCATCTTCTATATACTTTCATATCGCTATATCTCTATCCGTCTGTTATCCATCCATCCATCCTTACATCCATCCATAAAAACCATGAAACAATAAAAACATTTTTGCTTTTTATCAGCTTTTCCAATTTGTCATAACTCTGGGTGGAATTGGGCATCTTTTCCCTTATGCTTGAATATTTGCATTTTATTCTTTAATAAGGGTTCATATCATTTATCCCTTTTTTAAAAAGTAGGCTTATAGTTTCATTTGTTTGCCTCTTGTAAAAATTAGAGCCAGTTGGGTCTAATGGTGATGACACCAGACTACAAAGCAGAAGAGACAGTGAATTGTAATCTGGCTTTAGCCATAAAAGCTGGCTGGGTGGCTTTGGACCAGTCCCTCCCTCCCTCCCTCCCTCTCTCTCAGTCCAACCTACCTCACAGGGTTGTTCTTGTTGTGGGGGGAAATAGGAGGGGGAAGGTGTATTGGATATGAGCTATTTGTAATAAAGACAGGATGCAAATAAATAAATAAACAAAGATGGGAAAGTCCTCCTGAAGGAGAAGAAAGGAGTGAATGAAGGAAATTCATGCAGTCTTTGCATTAGGAACTTTTAAGTGCCACGAAGGCAGCTGAGTATGTGAGAATACTCTTCTATTGCACCTATTTCGGGATTATGGGGAGGACCCCAAGAAGGCCTATAACAGTGGTGGCTAATCTCTTCGGCACCAGTGCCAAAATGGGAGCATGTGCATGCACGGGCGGGAGTGCTGGAAACTGGAAGCTTAGCTGCCTGGCACACACATATGCGCCAGCAACCTGGTCTTCTGGTTTCTAATGCACATGTGCTGGCCAGTGTATGCATGTGCTCCAGGGAGCTGTTCTTCCGGTTACTCATCTAATATGGGTAAATGTGCTGTCCAGACAGTATATAGGTAATGGGAATTGAGATAGTTAAGTTAGAATTGGGAGCTGTCCCCTTAAGGGAATGCCTCATGGTAAATGTAGTTAATGGATCCTGGGAAATGTAGTTCATGTCATGTGGTCACATCTGTAATCCTGATTGGTCACTGAATTGACCCTTGTTTGAGTTGTGGGAGTTTCCTTCATTCTTGCCTGGACCCCAGCAGTGTGCTGGTGTCTGACTCCCTTTGCTCCACCACTATGGGGTGAAAGATCACTATTCTTTTACACTAAGAAGACGACTATGCAAAGATTTGGATATTAAGATGAATCTCAACATAACTGTGAGTTATACCTTGAGGATACCTTGTGATTCCAATAAAGAAACTTTGTATGGAGGCTTTTGTAGAGTTGCCTGTCTGTCTTTAAATTCAGCCAGCCAATTAGAAGACAGAACAGTAAATAATTTAGTTTAGTTTACTTTGTTGTCATTGCACCTCGTACAACAAAATTAAATACCATTTTCAGTGTATATTATGACTATGAAAATAAACACACACATCCTTCATCCATTCTATACATAGAATTGAAAACCCTTGATATTGCATTAATATTGCACTATACAGTAGAATTCAAAAGAGCTACTGCCCTGGGAATAGAAGCTGTTTTTCAGCCTATTTGTCCTTGTTTTTATTGTCCTATACTGTCTGCCAGATGGTAATAGTTAAAAAAAATACTACCATAGTATGGGTATTGTTGAAAGAAATAGCCTTCTGGGTTCAGTTCCAAGTGGGGAAAAAGACACTGGAAACATGGAGGCTGCTTGGAAGGTTTAATGGTGGACAGGACCCCATGGCCTGGAGCTCCAGAGTGAAAAGGAAGAGATCAAATAAAAAGGTGAGAAGAGAAGGTCAAGAAGGACTGAGGTGCTGAGAGTGCCTGGGTTTTATAACCTTTGCTGGGCCCCACCTTAGTGTTTCCTGTTCCTGTGTAAGAAATGTATCCAATTGGTTGTCAGACTCCCAGGGGGAACTCTGTAGGCTGTCCTGAGTGCCAGGCTTGGTCTAGCCTTGCTGGATGATTTATGCCCTTAAAAGGGCTTTTGGCAATTGTTATAGCTTTACTTGGAGATCTTTCTTATGGCAGTGGGCGGCCCTGGAGGCTCTCGACCGCGTTGTCCCCTTGCGGCCCCTAACCCGTCGCAGATCTCGGTTAGCTCCCTGGTTTTTGGTGGAGCTCCGGGAGATGAAGCATCAAAGGAGGGGCCTGGAGAGCAGTTGGAGATCCAGTTGGTCCGAATCTGACCAAGCCCACTTAAGAGCCTATACTAGAACTTATCTGGTGGCGATGGGAGCAGCGAAGTGTGCTTACTTCTCCGCTCTCATTGCATCCACAGATGATTGCCCACCTGCCTTGTTTAGGGTCGCCCGTTCCCTCCTGCATCAGGGGGTGAGGGAGGACCCTTTGCAGGGAAGGGCTGAGGAGTTTAGTCAGCATCTGCTGAATAAGATCGCTCAGATTCGGGCCGGCTTGGACTCCAACTGGCAGGTGTCGGATGAAGGAATAACGATGAGTCTGGTTGATACCATCTGGGTGAGTTTGAGCCTGTGTCCTTAGATGAAGTGGACATGATCATGCGGAGGATGAGTACCACCACATGTTTACTGGACCTGTGTGCAATAAGATACCAATAAGATACCATGGTCGATGGTATCCGAGAATCTAATAGGACTAGGACAGGAAAATCCCTGTCTCCAGAGATCATTCACCACAGCTTGGTGGCATATGCCACCCAGGAGGTCACACATGGCTGGCTCCAGGCAGTGGTCAACGCTTGTTGAGGATCCTTTGCAGGAGGCAGTGGTGAAGCCCCTCCTCAAAGCCTGCCTTGGACCCAGCCATTTTGAATAACTTTCATCCTGTCTCCAACCTTCACTTTGCGAAGGTTGTTGAGAGAGGAGGCCCAGCAGCTTCCGGGTTCCTGGATTAGCTGATTACCTAGATCCATACCAATTGGGTTCCAGCCCAGTACAGCATGGAGCGGCATTGGTCGTTGGTGAATGATCTCTGGAGGGCTCGGGAGGGGATTTTCCTCTGTCCTAGTCCTATTAGATCTCTCGGCGGCTTTTGATACCATCGACCATGGTATCTTATTGCGATGCCTCGGGGGGGTGGGGGTGGGAGGCACCATTTTACGGTGGTTCTCCTTCTACCTCTCGGGTCGTTCTCAATCGGTGTTGGCAGAGGGGCAGAGGTCGAGCCAGAGGCCCTAGCTTGCAGGGTGCCCCAGGGGTCGGTCCTCTCGGCCCTCCTGTTCAACATCTATATGAAGCCGCTGGGTGAGATCATCCGTGGTTTTGGAGTGAGGTATCATCAATATGCTGATGATAGCCAGCTTTTCATCTCCACTCCAAACCAAATCAGTGATACTCTCACCATGATGCCCCATTGTCTGGATGCGGTGCGGATCTGAATGGGGAGGAACAGACTCCAACTCAACCCGGCCAAGACTGAATGGCTGTGCATACCAGCATCTCAGGTGATCCAGGATATTCCATCATTGGCCATGGGGGCAGAGGTGTTGCCCCCCATGGATAGGGTTCGCAACTTGGGTGTTCTCCTGGATACACAGCTTAGTTTGGAGGAGCAGGTAGGAGCTGTGACCAGGGGGGCATTTGCCCAGGTTTGCCTGGTGCGCCAATTGTGCCCCTATCTGGACCAAGATGCCTTACGGACGATTACTCATGCACTCGTTACTTCCTGAATCGACTACTGCAATGCTCTTTACATGGGACTGCCCTTGCAGACCACTTGGAGGCTTCAGCTGGTGCAGAATGCGGCCGCACGGGTTGTGATGGGAGCATCCCATATTACACCCCTCCTGCGCGAGCTGCATTGACTGCTGGTTACTCTCTGGGTGAGATTCAAGGTGTTGGTGTTAATATACAAAGTCTGGGGTACTTGCGGAATGTCTCCTGCCAGCATCGACTTCCCATCGCCCTGTACGCTCCCACAGGCAGGGCCTCCTTGGGGTGCTGTCAGCCAGACAGTGTCGGCTGCCGGCGCCCAGGGGTAGGGCCTTCTCTGTGGGAGCACCCACCCTGTGGAATCAGCTCCCCTTGGGGCTCCGGTTAGCCCCGGACCTCCATTCCTTCCGCCGCAACCTGAAGATGTGGTTGTTTCAGCAGGCCAGCCTGGACTGAAGTGAAATGGGGTGGGGTTTTTTAATTGTATTTTAGATTAAGTTTATTGTTTTTAGATTTTATTGGGCTGGAGTTTGAGTTTTAATGAATTTTAATTTTTGTATTGTGTAATTCTATATTGTGAGCCGCCTTGAGTCCCTCGGAAGAGAGGGCAGCATATAAGTCCAATAAACTTAAACTTAAAGTATTCTGGCCCAGGCCTTAATGGCCCACCCATTAACAAAGGTGGGGGTGAGATTCTGCTTCTGGGGTGAGTTTCTGCTTCTGAGTTTCTACTCTTTTTAGAGGAAATATTCTGCCATTTTAATATTTCCTAGGCTATTTCAATTTTCTAGGAGAGGGGTGGGTGCTAACTTCCTACAGTACCATTTAGTCTACTTATTCTCTTCTTTACTCCCCCATCCTTTATTAGGATGAGGATGAGGATGATGATGTTTGGATGTACACCGAGAGCTTCTGCAACCAGAGACAAATTCCTTGGTTGCCCAATCACTTTGACCAATAAAGAATTATATTCTGTTCTGCTCAATTATATTTCATAATGTTGGAAGAATTATCCCTTGTGGGTTCAATTCCAAGTGGGGAAGAAAGACACTGGAAACATGGAGGCTGTTTGGAAAGATGGTTTAATGGTGGACAGGACCACATGGCTTGGAGCTCCAAAGTGAAAAGGATGATCACATGCTTCAAGATGTTGGGTGAAGGAAAAGAAGGAAAGAGAAGAGATGGTGAGTGTGCCTGGGACCAGAGTAATGGTCCATTAGCAAAGATGGGGGTGAGTTTCTGCTTCTGGGGTAAGTTTCTGCTTCTACTCTTTTTAGGGAAAATATTCTGCCTTTTTAATATTTCCTAGGATATTTCATTTTTCTAGGAGAGGGGTGGGTGCTATCTTCCTACAATAATAAATTAATAAATCAATAAATCAATAAATCTGCATGTTATATCTGTACAAAAACTTTTAAGTTTCTAAATTGAATTTCCATTTCGTTTCTGTTTTAGGACTGCCTCTTTCGTCGACCACACGCTCCGGGGCGGAGCAACTTCGGTTTTAAAACAGTGCGAGCTTCCCCCGCCCGCACTCCTCACTATCTCTCCCCGGGATTCCGATCGAGCAGAAGGAGAAATCCGCACGTGAGGACGCGATGGAACTTTTATGGGCGCCCCTGGAGTTGCTGGCGTTGCTGCTGCTGGAGGGCTGCTCCGGTAAGCGCTTTCTGGGGTGCGTGGCGGAGGGGTTTTTGCAGACTCCTTGGTTTGGCTGGCCGGAATTTATTCAGAAAATCTCCCCTCCGTCCCCCACCCCTGTCCCCGTTATTGAGCGACCGGGTGAGTTGCAGGCGAAGATCCCATAGAGAAACTCTGCTTGGATAGCCTGCCCTAAAGAAGAATCACTCAGGATTGGCGTCCTTGGATTCGAACTTGCTGTTCTTATATATCTGGGGGGCGGTGTTTGTCGTCAAACTTGACAACTTTAAGACTTGTGGACTTCCATTCCCAGAATTCCTGCTCCGGTCATGTTAGCTCAGGAATTCTGGGAGTGGAAGTCCACAAGTCTTAAACTTGCCAAGTTTGAAGACCCTTATTTCTCTGTCTCTCTGTGTCTCTGTCTCTCTTTCTCTCTCTGTCTCTGTGTCTGTCTGTCTGTCTGTCTCTCTCTCTCTATTATCTCCAGCGCTGGATTCTGGAATAAAGCCGTTTATTTCCCTCATAAGATTGTTGCTCTTCTTCGCCCATTCCAGATCCGCCTGGCTCCTGATCCGGCACCACCTGTTATAATAATGTTTATAGATCCAGGACAAGTTAGAACAGCTGGTCTTATGGCAACAGATGGCGTGTTGTGTACTTAGCTAGGCAAGACTCTCTGCGGGAAAGGGAGGGGGAAGCAATTTCGTTAACCCTGTCCAGGTACAGCAAGGGGTCTTCAAACTTGGCAAGTTTAAGAAGTGTGGACTTCAACTCCCAGAATTCCTGAGCTAACATGACTAGAGGAGGAATTCTGGGAGTTGAAGTCCACAAGTCTTAAAGCTGTCAAGTTTGAAGATCCCCTGACCTGGTACGGGATAAAATCTCCCCTCAGCTTCCAGTGATTTCCTAGGCATTTCCCTGTGGTTTTCCATGGTTTTCTTCAGAGACGATATGTGGTTTCTTCAGCTTTTGAGAAAGCCAGGGTGATCTAGTTCAAGGCTCTCCAAATGTAGCAACTTTTAAGATTGGTGGATGCCAATTCCCAGGGCTTCAATTCTGGGAGTAGAAGTCCCCAAGCCTTAAATGCCAGCTGAGGAATTCTGGGAGTAGAAGTCCCCGAGTCTTTAAATGCTTTAAATGAGGCCAAGGGCAATTCACTTCTGGACATGTTGTCTGTAGTCATGGCAACCGGCCTTCTTTTCTTTCGCTTTTGGTTGGAAGCAGTTTCACTGCTTTTCCAAGTAAGCTGCTTCAGTGGAAAGAAAATGGGACGCTCTTTGGAGGACCATAATGTTCACATTTGGGGCAGGGAAGGTTTGAGAGTGGAATGAAGGAATCCATTTACGCCGAAGTGGAAAGCCATTCCCTCAGTAGAGGCGGAGGCTTCAGACATGAGCTGCTTCCCCATTTTATATGTTGCCCTTGTGATAAGCCCCAGGAAGATTAAGACCACATGTTCATCAGGAAAGCTACAGTTCATAAGGGGAAGGAAATAGGATTTCAAACTTCCCCAACTGTCTCTGACTCTCTGCCTAGTCATCTAATGAGCCTATTCACCCAGAAGGACATTTATGGAAGCTGATCCATCCCAAAGCACATATATGGAGTCGCACAACCACCCATCTCAGATGGAAGAAGTTAACTTGTGAAAGGATTAGAGCATGTACAGAGTGTAACCCAACTCAGCTCTGGGATTCCCTGCAGAGCTGGGCTCCATATAATGCACAACTTGCAAAGATAAAGCCACCAGGCTAATAGCAGTAACTGTGAGAGGGATCTTGGAGTCTTAGTGGACAATCAATTAAATATGAGCCAGCAGTGTGCAGCAGCAGCCAAAAAAGCTAATGCAACCCTAAGTTGCATTAACAGAGGGATACAATCAAGATCAAGTGAGGTACAAATACCACCCTATAAAGCCTTAGTAAGACCACACCTAGAGTACTGCATCCAGTTTTGGTCACCACATTATAAAAAAGATGTTGAGACTCTAGAAATAAAGTACAAAGAGCAACCAGGATGATTAGGGGACTGGAGACTAAAAATATGAAGAAAGTTTGCAGGAACTGGGCCTGGCTAGTCTAGTGAAGAGAAGGACCAGGGGAGACATGATAACAGTCTTCCAATATTTGAGGGGCTGCAACAGAGAGAGAGGAGTCAAGCTATTTGCTAAAACGCCTGTAGGCCAGACAAGGAATAATGGATGGAAACTGAACAAGGAGAGATTCAACCTGGAAATAGTGTGGCTTGGTGGTCATGTGACCGGGGTGGGAGTGGCTACATGGCCATGTGACTGGGGTGGGCATGGCTATGTGGTCATGTGATGGGTGGGCAGGTGGCCATGTGGCTGGCAACCCAAATTTAAGTGGTCCTCACTTAATGACCAGGTGCTCGCTTAGTGGCCAATTGCTTGGCAAGTGCTTTTTGCCAGTTTCCAAGGCCTGGGGAGGCCCAGACAAGTCCCGGGCAGCTGGCCATGTGGCTGGCAACCCAAATTTAAGTGGTCCTCACTTAATGACCAGGTGCTCACTTAGTGGCCAATTGCTTGGCAAGTGCTTTTGCCAGTTTCAAGGCCTGGGGAGGCCCAGGCAAGTCCCGGGCAGCTGGCCATGTGGCTGGCAACCCAAATTTAAGTGGTCCTCACTTAATGACCAGGTGCTCAGCTTAGTGGCCAATTGCTTGGCAAGTGCTTTTTGCCAGTTTCCAAGGCCTGGGGAAGCCCAGACAAGTCCCGGGCAGCTGGCCATGTGGCTGGCAACCCAAATTTAAGTGGTCCTCACTTAATGACCAGGTGCTCACTTAGTGGCCAATTGCTTGGCAAGTGCTTTTTGCCAGTTTCCAAGGCCTGGGGAGGCCCAGGCAAGTCCCGGGCAGCTGGCCATGTGGCTGGCAACCCAAATTTAAGTGGTCCTCACTTAATGACCAGGTGCTCGCTTAGTGGCCAATTGCTTGGCAAGTGCTTTTTGCCAGTTTCCAAGGCCTGGGGAGGCCCGGGCAAGGCCCAGGCAGGTGGCCATGTGGCTGGCAACTCAAATTTAAGTGGTCCTCACTTAATGACCAGGTGCTCACTTAGTGGCCAATTGCGTGGCAAGTGCTTTTTGCCAGTTTCCAAGGCCTGGGGAGGCCCAGGCAAGTCCCAGGCAGGTGGCCATGTGGCTGGCAACCCAAATTTAAGTGGTCCTCACTTAATGACCAGGTGCTCGCTTAGTGGCCAAGTGCTTGGCAAGTGCTTTTTGCCAGTTTGCAAGGCCTGGGGAACCCTGGAGAGGGTGAGGAGGCAGCTATCGGAAGGGCTGCAGAGGGCTGGGCGAGGCCAACTCTACATCACTTCATTGCCCTAATGACTAAGTATTAAAAAAGTTATACCAAAACAAAAGGTAGTTTATTATGCCATGTCTTTAATGCTTAAATAATAAAATGGTATACAAAACTATATTGTTACAACATTCTAAAATATTAATCAAAAACTATTACATAACCGCCCTGTACGGGCCCACAGGCGGGGTCTCCTCAGGGTCCCATCTGCGACCCAATGTCGCTTGGTTGAACCCGGGGAGGCCTATCTCTGGCGGCTCCCGCTTTATGGAATCTTCTTCTGCTGGAGCTCCGGTTGGCTTCCGATCTCCACACCTTCTCGCCACACGAAGTTAAAAACCTGGCTGTTTTACAATCTGGGCTATGTTGACTTTGGGGTTTTGTTTTAATATGGGGTTTTAAATTGCTTATTCGGCTTATAACCTGTTTAATATAGTTTTAAGTAATTTATTGTTGTATTGTATTTAGTGTGAGCCACCCGAGTCCCTTTGGGAGGGGCGCATATAAGTCGAATAAATAAATAAATAAATAAATAACAAAACTTTACAAAAAACAGTAAAACTTAAAGTACTCCCAAATTGCTTTTCTATTATTTATTTATTTATTTATTATTTGAACTTATATGTCCCCCATCTCCTCAAGACTCGGCTATTACAAAAAACAAGAGACAATAAATACATTAAAAAACAATTAAATTAAATAAGTCCAAACATTTATAAAATAATTAAAACCAACCCTCCCCAAAGGGTCACAGCCCGGGTTGGTCAAATAACCAGGTCTTTAACTCACGGCTAAAGGTGCGGAGGTCAGGGGCCAAGCTGAGCTCCAAAGGCAGCTGAT
>SOZL01000203.1:0-20790 GCA_009733165.1 Naja naja | reverse complement strand
TTAAAACTAAGATGTCTTTAGCAGCCTAGCAGCTGAAGAGCAATAACATACTAGATGTAGAGTTAGTCTAATAGCTCACTGATACCAGTAGGGATCTGTGGATTCAAAAGTATAGAAATACAAATTATTCTCAAAATGAATAATAGATGTTTTGGGGAGCCACTTACCATTCTCGAAGAAACCTCTTCTTGTTGTTCCTTTGGAGCTGAAAAGGAGCTGAAAAGGGGGAAAAGCAGCCCAATTCTATCAACGTTCTACTTTTCTTTCTTTCTTTTGAAGAAGATCAAAATAGGTTGCATAGAAAATGAACGAAGACAGCAACTGGGCAGAAAATAAATGTCCAAACAGGCCACTCTTAACAATGCAGCAGAGGTGGTATTCAGTAGGTTCTGACCAGTTCTGGAGAACGGTAGCGGAAATTTTAAGTAATTTGGAAACCCGCAAATGCCACCTCTGACTGGAGATTTTACAGTGTCTTTCCCCTGCCACCCATCAAGCCACGCCCACAGAACCGGTAGTAAAAATTGAATCCCACCACTGCAATGTAGGCTCCTCTGCTTCCATGCAGTTTTCCAAACAGAAAAGTTAAAATTGCCTAGCAATATGAGATTACAATTTGCAGACACAGCATTCACTGCCAACAAGGGTTTTAAACTAGAGATCACAGCTCCCAAAACTATGTGTAACTATGGGTTACCCATAAGACCCTTCCAAAGATGACAATGAGCTGTAAATAAGAAGAGGTAGCATGTATACACACACACACAATACACACACCCCATACATACATATACATGCTAACTCATTTTATTCATCATTCACATTAAATTAAACCACATCCATTTCATTGGATGCTCCACTCCACGCTTTTGTCAACCTTACCGATGTCATCTTTCAGCCTGACAAGGAACAGCACACTTTGGTTTCTGTGTATTTTCCTTTAAAAATATATATACACAGTAGGAAAAATATCAAAACTTAAACTCTGATATTCCTAATTCAGAAAACCCTACTCCAGCTTTCCACTTTAGCTTTTAGAGGACTACAGAATTCAAACAGAAGAAGGTGAAACCAGAAAAACATTAAAAAAAATTAAAAGTATGAAATGAAAACTGTATATATTTAAATACTCCTTCCAAATATTACCACTGTTAGAACTGGATGACACCTGGTAGCAAGCAGTGCAGCAGATTTTGGTACCAAATTAACCAAGAGGATTCTACACCAGTATTTTTAAATTTAGTAACCAAGATGTTATCTGAACTTCAACTCCCATGCCAGCTGGGAAATCTGGGAGTTGAAATGCACATAAAGTTGCAAGTATGAAAAATAATGATCTAAACTATAATTTATAAAGTGAAAGCAGGATTGTCATGAGGGTGGGCACTTGTTTTAAATTCTGTTAATGCATTCTTATCTAAAAGATATAATAATAATAATAATAATAATAATAATAATAATAATAATAATCTTTATTGTCATTGTACATATATACAACAAAATTGATTTTGCTCTCTGCTGGATCCATAACCAAAAAAAAACAATACAACGTAAATAATATAGAAAATGGTCCTTATACAAGTAATTAGGGAGAAACCAGTCATATATTTCCATGTATGCATGGAGTGATTGTAGTTGTATTTAGGAGTCTCAGCGCATGGATAAAAGCTGTTTTTACATCTGTTTGTCCGGCTGGCTATACTTCTGTATCTAAAATAATGTGCTGTGTTTCAGCTTCCCAATAAAGTTTAACAATTTAACAATTCATATTTGTAGCAATTTTTTTAAAAATATAAAAAGTACAATTAGGGTACAAAACAATACCAGCACACAGTTTTGGGTAAGACCAGCCACAGCAACCAGATTCAATGCCAGAAGATCCTCCCAGAGAAAATTATTCTACAGACAAGGTGCCACAATTCAGATTATCCTATGGCCTTTATTAACCTGAGCTCTACAAATTTTAATATAAAAGGTTCTTAGCAGTTGGACAAATTTGAGTGGAAGTAGGCTGTCCTTCTGAACTCTAGACCCTAAAGTTGTATGTGGCTTTCTAGGAAAATAAATAGCGATTAAAACTAGAATAGTGGCAACCAGTGAAGTTATTTAAGCATTAGCAATGTATCATTCCTTTATCTTTGGATAACAGTCCAGCTCCCAAATTTTAGAGCAACAGAACTTTCCAACAAGCCTGCCATGGTATATCCCCAAGCAACAAATGGCAGTATCTAGGGATATTCAGACAATGAGAAAAATACTATGACTTTTATAAATTTCCAAAATGTAAATATATACTGTGATAAATTTCAGAATTAAACATTAGTGCTTAACAAGAGATCCTGGGCTCAAATTTATTTCCTGCCTAGGGTACATGGTAATTTTACTTTCATGAAGAACCACTAATGGTTGGTAAAGCATATTCTTGTATGCCAAAGATTCCAGATTGAAATAGTATAATCTCTTTAACAAAACACATTACATAGCAAATGCTGTGAAAAAGAACCCCAAAGTGCTTCCAGTTAAACAGATAAACAAGTAGCAGTTTTTCCTTCCTCAAGACAATGAAAATGTCTTCAATTATATATATTTCCAACATTACAATAAGCTCATTACTTACCCTTTCTCTTGTAGATGTGGTCATGAATCCAACTTGCATCTGTCTGCATTGAGACAGATATTTCTAAGGGTCTCTGAGGCATATCAGCAATGGTGTCCAATAGTTCCCTTTTAGCAGACACAAGATATCATGCAATCAAATTATCTTCAAATAAACTCCAATGTATCATGTCCCAAAATGATATTTGTTGCCACTGCTTTTAAACAATATATAAGGAAGGAATTTACCAACAGATAAGGCAGCATTCTATGTGAAAATTCAGTATAATTAGCTGGCTAAAATAGAAACTTTCTTATTCTGACAGGTATTTCTCTGATCACAATTAATCTTATTTGTTATTGAACTCTTCCAAAAAAAGAGTTGATAGATATATCAAGGAACAGTCAAGATAAAGAAATACATCAATCACAGAAGTTAATTCAGAGCACAAAACTGTAGCCATAGCAAAGTTTAAAAGATAAAAAAAAATCAGCTAGAATGTACTTCCCTCAGTCTGAAAGTAGTGACACTCACAGTAAACCACAATGATACCACGTGCACAATTGTATCATCTGAGAAATGCCGCCATTATCTACTGAGTCCTGAAGTCTGACTCAAGTATATATGTTGTGGAATTTGAGGCACAGAGTCAACATGCTAATGTTGTATTTTATTCTCCTGTCCCCCAGCAGGTGCCCATGTGTATACATTAGACCTATACAATATAGTCCAGCCTTTCACAAACTACCTGGAGCCTTACAGATACCTTGGATTCCTATGAATTCTGGAATTATAAACTAATGCACATGTCAGCTGCCTCGGTGAAAAAGAGACTTCTATAATTACACTCATTGTTTAAAGCACAATTTAGAAGGAACGTTATTTCCAACCTTTTCCAACCATCATTTGGAAAAAAAGGAATGTACAGACAGAGACATCATTAAAGTGTGGAACATTGTTACTTAATAGTGACATGATCTAATTTTCTTTTGGACAGCTATTCATCTTAAATACTCACCTGCTGATTTCACTTTCTCTCCGAACTCCTCCCAATATCCTTGGAAAACTCTTGGTTGTTCCTGTTCGTAAAACAATTGCATCATTCACATGGAAACCAAATTTTCTTCTGAACTGGCTATGAAGAGTTTAAATATAAATATCCTTCTATAGGCCATTTATGTTGAGACGGCTTTGATGGCTTCTAGCCCATCTCTATGTCTTGAATATCTTGTGGCCACCCAGGCCTTTCTGTCTTGGCAGAAAAGTGGACTAAATATCTGAAGATGGTCAACAGATGTTCTCTGGCTCAGACTCCAAACTTTTAGGAGGTCAGCAGATGTGGCAATGATCTTGGAAGTGTTATGTCTGAGATTTTCAGACAATGCTTTAGTCTAAGGAGCTCAGCTTGTTTCTATGGGAATTAAGTGGGAATCGGACAAGAATAGTAACAGCTGTTCTTGGGGGCAGCTAGTAATATTCCATGCTTAATATCTTCACTGCAAAATAAACAAACAAACATGGCCCCAAATCACAGAAACAATGTTTGGTCAGTTTGCTGCTGAATTTCACTTGTTGTTTGTTTGATGCTGTATCCAGTGCCTTTTAGGGTTAGGATGAGGTGTAAATCCTGTAAAATCAATCAGTAATCGAATTAAACCGAGGTATTTTGGCAGTGGTTTGCTCTCCTGGCTTGTTTAGATTTAGTTTTTGAATGTTTCGTTACCAGACTAGGTAACATCATCAGAAAGATTTTCTTATCGTTTTCCTCTTTAACTAGGACAGGGGCGTCAAACTCATGTCATCACATAATGTATTGTGACTTTTTCCTTCTTCTCTAAACCGGGCGTGGGAGTGGCCAGCAGTGATGCATCTGGCCCGCAGGTCGTGAGCCCTCAACTAGGACAAGAAAATCCTGCTGCTGATGTTACCTAGTCTGGTAATGAAACGTTCAGAAGTTAAATTGAAACAAGCTTGGAGAGAAAACCACTGCCAAAATCTAAAAACCCAGCTACAAGTATTTTCCTGTATTTCAAACTGAGATATTTTCATGGTAAACTATGAATCAAGAAAATGGGGGAGTCTGGGGGTCCTCCTGGATGTACGGCTCTGGTTGGAGGAGCAGGTGGGGGCTGCCGCCAGGGGGCCTTTGCCCAGCTCTGTCTTGTTCGACAACCGCCCTTTTCTGGATCGAGACGCCTCACGCAGTTACTCATGCCCTTGTCACCTCGAGACTGACTACTGCAACGCTCTCTATCTAGGACTGCCCTTGCATACCATCCGAGATTGCAGTTGGTGCAGAATGCGCGCTGGTGGTGATGGGAGTTACCCGGTTCTCCCATGTTACCCCCTCCTGCGTGGCCTGCATTGGTTGCCGCGCTCCCGGTGAGATTCAAGGTTTTAGTTTTAACATTCAAAGTCCTACACGACATGGGTCCCCAATATCTGAGGGAGCGTCTTCTTCCAATAGCTAGCTCCGCCGCCCTGTGGGCTCATAGGCAAGGACTCCTCGGGTTCCATCGGCGGTCCAATGCCGGTTGGTACTTCCCCGACGACGAGCCTTCTCTGCTGCCCCCACCTCTGGAATCAACTGCCTCTGGAGCTCCATCTGGCCCCTGATCTCCGCACCTTCCGCGAATTAAAAACTTGGTTGTTTGACCAACCTGGCTGTGACCCTCCTTCGGGGGGAGGGATGGGTTTTTTAATGTATTTTATTGTATTGTTGTGTCTTATATTTGGGCTTGTTGGTTTAATGTCTTTTAAATATTTATTGTTCTGTGTTTTTGTGAGCAGAAGTCTTCGAGATGGGCGCATACAAGTTCAAATATAAATAAATAAATAAATAAATAAATAAATAAATAAATAAATAAATAAATCTACTGTCAGCTCATGAGGCAACTCTTCATCTGCAACACTCAGGATAAAAACTTACATTATAGTACTGTTGTATTGAAATAGTATGTATAATTCATGTTAAGTCTTTAAAGCATTATAACATGTTTACTATTATTGTAGCTGATTTGGATCAAGATTGAGACCAAGAGATTAAATATGACTAATTCCATTGATTTTGAAAAAATACTATGCCAAGTGTAATAGCATCTAGAACCAAACTGTGCTCCTGTTGTTTTAATGAAATCTATCCTCCCTCTTCCTTCACAGATACTTCAAATGGAATCAGATTTGACTCCACTGTTTATTATAGCTGACTTCCCTTCCATCCTGTAAGACAAATAGGCTCTGTCAAAAATAGTTACAAGTGTTGTTTTGAACGAAGAACTTGATTGCACATAGAGTTTAGCCTACATCCATATAAACAGAAAACGGAGAAATGTATTCTAACATACTGTAACTCTGCTAAATTTCATTTTAATGCCATCATTTTGGTACTCATTTGGCTAAGAGATTAATCCAGTTATACTTTTTCTTTATATACTGCCAAGTTAATATGAGAATCCAGCATCAATAAGGAAAGTTATTACATTGGTGGTGGTGTTTAAAATGCAGTATCACAGGCTAATTCTGCCCACTGCCAGGAGTTTGATCCTGACTGGTTCAAGGTTGATTCATCCTTCCATCCTTTTGAGATCTGTAAAATAATATTGTTGGGAACAATATGCTGACTCTGTAAACCACTTAGAATGCTGTGAAGCACTAAGAAGCAGTATATAAGTCTAAGTGCTAGTGCTATTACTATTGTAGCTCTTTCTAAGTTCAACATTAATTTAATTCTGTGATACAGATATATTTTATTTGAATTTCTGCCACATTGTCTAAAATTTCTTGCATTATGTAGGAACAAGTGCAACTGCTGAAGGTCTTATACTGCCAAATTAACATAATAATGTGGGGCAAATTTCTATAAACACTATAGCCAGCAATGTGATGACTACCTAATTTTGGAACCTATAACTGATGATCTTCCTGAAGGTTCAAATGCATTGGGATTAGAGCACTTTGGTAATGCTGGCTGAAAATTCTGGAAACTATAATCCCACAACATCTGGAGAGCATTAGATTGGAGTAGAAAATTCATGCAACTGCACTTAAGAAGTTTCTTTATGACCAGTGTGATGGCTTTGAAATTCCTTACTCTCTTCTTTCTTAACTTATAGAACGTCTATAAGGAAATTAAGACAGAGTACCTGTGCTTGATGTTAATGTCTCTGAGGTACTTGGGGAAGACAACTCCATTTTTCTCTCTGAAGAAGCTCTGTCTGATTTCATATCTGGACTACCACTAATTTCTTCTGCTTTGATTTCTTTAGAAGACCTACAAGAAACAGAATGATAATATATGAATTATTGAAGGCAAAATAAGCAACTGATTACTCCAGGAACCAAGATATTATTAGATCAGCAACTGTGCATTTTCCACCATATTGACTTTTATATATAAACAAAGTTGAAAACTTTCAACCAGAATGAGGGAAGCTAGAACTAATATTTTAATTACTATTTATGAATTGGTGTATGGATCTGGTAGAAGAATGATTTGTAAGGGCAGACTGAGTAGAAGAGGTACTCTATAATGAATGGTATTGCATAAATGATTTTTTCTTTTAGTTCCATTCATTTTTCTTATATTTGTAATTTCTTTTGCTTACTAGTTCACACCCTTTTGCTGTACTTACTTATGGGGCATGCCTAAACTGTAGTTCCATAGAAATCCTGATGTAGATCTATTGGCTTCAGAAGACTTTATTGCATCTAATAGAACTGGAGAGAAATGGGCGTGTTTCTCTATTTCGATGGCTTCCCTAATTATTCTCTTGTTGAAGTGAAACACCCCCATAACATGAATAAATGGGATGATACTTCCCGCCTACCAGACATCTGGAAACTAGCCCTAATCAACAAACGAGTCCCAGCCACAAAAACCAACACCGG
This sequence comes from Naja naja, assembly GCA_009733165.1. NCBI lineage: Eukaryota > Metazoa > Chordata > Lepidosauria > Squamata > Elapidae > Naja > Naja naja. The sequence goes on along the minus strand of SOZL01000203.1, from coordinate 13,307 downwards.
ACCCAAAATAACACATGATGCCACCACCAAACTTCCTCACCAGACTCAAACCCAAGCCCACCCTACAGACAAAAGGCAACCACCGTCCAGAAACCAGACCATAGCTGCAACTTCAACTGCTACGCCTCCCTCCGACCCCCAAACTAAGCAAACTGACACACGCTATAAACACATAGCCAGACCTCAAACTTGGAGCCAAACCAAGGCCCGGAATGTCACATCACAGCCTTCCACCCAGGATACTACATCATGGAACTCAGGAGATTACAACACAAAACCTCAGGAGGTTGCAACACAGACAACGACCCAGGAGATAACAGCACAAGACCCAGGATGTCACAACAATAAAACTCAGAAGGTCATCACACAGCCCACTACCCAGGTAGCTAAAACACAAAAGGCACAGCAACTACCTCAGCCACACAGGCTCTTACGAAAAAGCCAACCAATCAGCAAACACCAATTCCATCAACCAATCAAGAAGCAACAACACAGCCAAAAACACAGCCAACCAACCCGCTTACAGCAGAGCCAGCACACCACACCTCCCCTCCAGTATTTATAGAGAGAAGGCAGCTCAGATCACGCTTTGCTGGCACAAGCACAAAGCCGAAGACACCAGCCAGAAGATAGCGAGTGGGATCTCGTCGAAACGTCGCCAAGGTATTCTCAATCTTACACGGGACAAGACCTGAATACCCCAAGACCTACATACCTTTACCCGTGAAAATCTACAAAAACATATATATATATGTGTGTGTGTGTGTGTGTGTGTGTGTGTTTATGTATATGTATAATATATATATATAATACATATATTATACACACACATACATATGCATATGCGCACACACACACACACATATATATATTCCATTCATAGTCATAAGTAACACAAGCAGATTTTGTTATTATTACCTAGCTGAAGGTGTGGGAATTGCACTTGTAACTCCTCCTGGGTGATCTTCTGAACCTGTTTATACAAGCATGATTAACATAAAGGTATATACTTTAACATATACTGTATAAGTAAACAAAACTTGCACTTCAAAAACAGTAATACAACAGTAATAATACAACAGTAATAATACAATAATACAACAGTAATAATACAATAGTAATAATATAATACCTGTAGCTACTTGTGACTCTTCTGCGATCTCATGCAACTCCATCTTTCTACTCTCCTGCTCTGGAAGTGTCACACTATCTTCCGGTGCACTGTGTTGAGAATAAATTGAATTTAGTTTACAGGGAAGGTATGCTACAATGGCAGCACTGTGGACCAATGAAGGTAACTTTACTGAGACATTTACCAGCCTTTTCAGGAAAATGCTAATTCAAAGGTGTAGGATTTTATATGACTTCTCTTACTAAAGCTTACCATTTCTTATTGAAATTATAGCAATTATTCTTTTGTGCACTGACTGAGAATCTAAATGTGAATGGTTGATATTGAGGATCAATAAATTCTAGTAGATTATTGAAAGATCAAGGGAGCTATCTGGATTTTTTGCCAGATAATTCTGTGGGACAGGCAATTCAAGTGGGACAGTTGTGTTTGCATCTAGCTGGCTAGTTGCAGCTGTGAGATATTTCTATAAATTTCCATAACACTACCTCATTCATCTTGTTGCTTTAAATCTTCCAATTGCCATATCTTCGGCAACTAATACCGTAAGTTATTGGTGTGAAGCACAGAGAAATTACTTTCTAACTTTTAGCCTAAATTTATTATCAATGAATTTTTATTGGATGGCTTTGAGAGGATATTCATTTTCTTAGTATACTTTGATACTTTGATGAACTACAGAAAAAGAAAACAATTTTTACCATTCACTTACTTATCAGAATTATCAGCTTCAGAAGATGAACTTTCTTTTCCAGTATCTTTGCTATCTGGTAAATACAGACACTTATTATAAATATATGGATGAATTTACCAGGTTTTGAATTATAAACTTTAAAGTAATGCTAAACACGATCCCCATTCCAGCTAGAGAAAACCATAGGTGAAAGTTAAGAACATTTATTTGATAAAATAAAAATTTGACCTCTCTTTAAAAGATCAAAAGGTAAATGGTTTTTTCCCCACCCAATGTTTTCATAACTCTAAATGATAGATTAGGCTGAAAAATTGACCCAAACTCATCCAGCAGGTTTCATGATTCACGATTTGATTCTGGATGTCCCCAGTCTTAGTTCAACTTCATCTATTTCCAAGGAAATCTCTGTGGGATCAGTCACTGCTTTGACTGAGACTTAAAATGGGACTTAAAAATCATGACACTTCACATGGATTTGGGCCAAACAATTTTCTTTTACAAACTATAAAGTTATTAAGGGAATTATTCTATTAGTCACTCTCTCTTAGATCACCTTACCTCACAGGGTTGTTGTTATGGGGAAAATAAAAGGAAAAAGGAGTATTAAGTATGCTCACTGCCTTCAGTTATTTATAAAAATAATAAAGACAAGGAGGGAAAAAAAGTTTAAACTTCGTAGATGTTAAGGTTAAAAAGCAGTATTTCATAAATTGTTTCAACTCCTACCCTCAAGACGACGCTATAGAGCACTGCATATCAGAACAACTAGATACAAGAACAGTTTTTCCCCAAACGCCATTACTCTGCTAAACAAATAATTCCCTCAACACTGTCAAACTATTTACTAAGTCTGTATTACTATTCATCTTCTCATCGTTCCTATCACCCACCTTCTCCCACTTATGACTATAACTGTGTTGCTTGTATCCTTACGATTTATATTGTTTCCTAGTATGATTTGATTGCTTATTTCTACCCTATGACTATCATTAAGTGTTGTACCTTATGATTCTTGATGAATGTATCTTTTCTTTTTATGTACACTGAGAGCATATGCACCAAAGACAAATTCCTTGTGTGTCCAATCGCATTTGGCCAATAAAGAATTCTATCTATCTACCTTTAATTTATGCAAGTCTCCCAATGTTCTGCTATTTAAATAAAGAATTTGGAGGGAATTTTCCAAGGATGAAGCATTATCACTCAATCTACCATTTTTACAATAAAAAATTGGAGTAGGAATGTATGGCGTATGCACAAATATGGGCTGCTTTTTTTTTTTAAAAAAAAGCACCTGCTCATCCTATGTTCCTTCCTTTAAAAATCAAATGTAGCTTAGACAACATTTAAGTTTGTAAACAACATCTATTTGTAAAGGATGGCAGCAGAAGCATTTGGGGTAGGGAAGAAAGGGATGGTCAAAATCTACAAGATGGTGGTGCAGGCCTTGGATTGTAACATTATACCCAACATATTGAAGATTTTGACACACATATTCCCTTCCCTCCACAGTGATTGGTAAGAGATTAGATACTGTCACTTCTTCTTACTCCACACATGCCATATAGCTGATACATCATGAATAAACTATGTTGGGAAAAAAATCTGAATTGTTTAGTGATTGCATTTAACTACAGAAACTATACTTTTACAGTAAGATACCACTGAGATCCATTAACCGCATTATGTATCTATGGATGCTGTATGTTGAACATAAAAATTAGGTTTTGAATCACATAAAGTAAAATTCAGATTGGTTTAAACCCACAGGATTAGACAAATATATGATATAAATACAAGAGACAGGCTTCACATATGAGGTATATATCTCACGGACAGAAATTATCTCATCTCCCATCCTAATCTCCTTTGAGTCAGATAATGCAAGAATGAAATGTATGAGTGTGTCTATAGTTCTGACAGCAAAAATTTCTCAGCCATTCCCATGATAACACTGTAGGAGAAAAGCATAATCTTGGAAGTTTGCCTTGGGAAGATGTAAAAAGGGAAGGAAATTACCGAATCAGTGGTTCTGGGCTTGGACCAGGAAGCCATAGATTCAAATCTCCACTCAACCACAGTGCTTATTGGGTGACTGGATCCAGTTTCTTTGGGCCTTGATTTCACTAGTGAGCCAAAGTGCTTTCTGCCCAAATGTTTGCAGGAAACTAAACTAGGATGAAATTGGCTGAGTTGCTTGCTGATCCCTATCCTATCACTGTTACAGTGCAACTGCCTGATTCTTTTCTAGGTGTGGGGCAAGAAATCTTACAGATTTTATATATCTCTAAGCTATTCTTGGACAGCTTGGACTAAAATGAGTGAGGGGGAGAGAAACACTTAAGGAAGATTTACATTTCTTCTGCTCAACAGCTGCGGACAACATGAAACACCAACAAATAAGTGTTCCCAGATTATTTATAATGTTTTTATGTTGGAGACATGTTCTGCACTGGAGAACATCTTCTGGCCACACTGTCCAGTTCTTTCCCAAACCTTTTGCATAGATGATAACAATCACACACATTGCTGTTCCACATCTACTCACCCTTCCAATTTTGAGGGCTCTGAAATTCTTACTCCCCAGATTTGTTGCTGTGGGATTAAAATTAGAAGGCCCCAAGAACACCACTTTCAGTTCCCATTTAAAAAAAACAGGGACAAGAGTGTAATATATAAACGAATAACTTCCTTTCATCACTTACAAGAAGATTCGTAAAGCTCGACCTAATTTTGCACTTTAAAAAACGTTCAGAGGAAAGACGGTTATTCCGTGTGCGCTAAACCCCCACTAAGAAAACTCTCGTATTCTGATGTACGTTTATTAGCCAACATAACAACACTTCTGCTTTGGGAGACCGCTGGTCTTCTCTGCGCACGTGACACTAAACTCACGCGTGTTCCTCGCTTCTTGCGGTCTGCGCCAAAGTCCCTGAAGGGCGGCGCGCTGAAAACACCTTTTTTCCGCTACCCTACCATACCCCTTTTTTCAGTGACGTCGCGTGTTTCTCTAGGACAGCGATGGCACAGAGCATTAAGGCTCGACCAGCACCTGGATCATTGCCTCCATCTCGATTTTTCTCCGAGGTCCGAGAAAATCCTTCCATCATCCACGCGCCAACTCTCTCTCTCTCTCTCTCTCTCTCTCTCTGTGTCTGTCTGTCTGTCTGTCTCTCTCTCTCTCTCTCACTGCATCTCAGACGAGGACTGCTTGGAGAACCGATGTTGTATGTGCATTGTGACGTGAAATGTTTTGCATTCTAGTCTCTCGGGAGACGGCGCAGTAGGCCTCGACTCCCCCGAGACTTCAAGCGCTCCTTCTCACGGCTGGGCAGAAACTCCACCCGTTCCTAGATGTTCATTCCGGGTGGCTTATTTTTGATGCTTCGAGTGTGGGTGTCTTGTATCCTGACCTCTCTTTGAGGTTAGACTCCTTTACCCCGTTTGCCTGTTCATCGATAAGAAAGTTTTCAGGCTGGTTCTTTCCTCTGTGGGTCGTGTTTGATCTGCACGTTTGTTAGCAACGCTAGTAAATTATGACGCCACATGCAGCAAGTGATAAGAGGTTTGACTCCTGCATGTTCAGTCCTGTTGCCTCTGTTTCTTTTAATACGTTTTCAGCAGGGGGCAGCATGTAGCAGACCTTAACTCATCTCGGAAAAAGAGCCAAGCAGATCTGGCATGATTAAAGGCTACCCTAAAGCTGTAGAGTGAATTGGAAAATTGCAGGGACTTGTCCATATAGTACACCAGAAACTGAATTTGAATAATTCTTTACCTTTAAAGGACTTGAGTAGCAAGTGCATTAAACAGTGGATGTTGCAACATTGCAGCTTCAAGGGACACATGGGCAGTGGTTTCCGATTTGTTGGCTAATCAGCTTGTTTCCTGATATTAAGAGACTGAGGAAACTTGAGTGCTGAGGGGCCTTTCCTACATGCTCCTTTTCTTCTAAAGAGGGAAGCTGTATGGGCCACGTGGCCTGCTATGAATTTTCAAGAACCCATCTTTTCCACCCTAGTTTTCTTCAGGGGCTTTGGTGCTCTCAACTGTCAGATTTCTTCTTTGGCTTTCATAGTATCTTGGGTCTAGACCGCCCATTCCCTGAATTTCCATCCAGGGCCAGGATTGTCATGGGGGCTGAAGATCATGATCTGCATTGAAGCAAAATTTAATTCACTTTTTGAGCTTGTTTGTGTAGTGCTTCAGAGAATGTCGGAAGACAGGTCCTCTTTCCCTCAGGTGCAAAATTGTTTGTAATGGGCCTGAGTGAATATAATATTGTGCATGTTGTCTAGTAGAAGTGCACATATTTAATGTTAGTGTGTTACTTTTTTGCAAGAATGGACCAGCCCTAGTAAGCTTTTAATCCTGCAGTTTAGAATAAAAGGAAGCGTATGGATAGTCCTCAACATATGGCTACAATTGGGACCAGAATTGTTATTGTTAAGCAAGGTAGTTAAATGAGTTATGCCTAATTTTATGACCTTTTGCCACAGTTAAGTGAATTAACATTTAAGTGAATCATATGGTCATTAAATGAATCTGGCTTTTCCCCACTGATTTTGATTTTTTATTCTAAGACTGAATCCATACATCTATTAATTCTTAAGTCATGTTAAGACATAACTTGGTTGATTTGGGCTTAAATATTTTGGCTTATATTTTATCAGCTTGGCTATTGTGGCTTATTTGGGGCTCAATTGTGGTTATAAATCAAGGACTACCTGCATAAATAAGGTCACATCACATTGACATTTAACTAGATTAGGAGTGCTGTAATCACTGCCTTTTTTAAAAACAGGATTTACAAAAAATGTTTCCATTTGTACTCATTCATGCATTCCTACTAGAGTAATGTTTTTAGTCACAATTATTCATTGTGGAAGCACTGTTGTGTGTGAAATTAATTCTTAACTAGATATGCCAAAAACACATGTACCCATTTTTTTTGTTATTTTTGCACTAGGTAGTTCCATTGATTATTATGGATCAACATGGGATGTTGATTCAGGCTATAAGGGAGAAGAGTACACAAAAAAGTATTCTTTTTTGACATCCTCTTTTCTTGCTCTATTTAGTTATGTCCTGTACAGTTTTTCTCAAGCAGATGCTCTGTGCTACACCAGTAACCCCTGAAATTATTTATTATGGAATGATTGCAAAATAATTTGCCACCAAGGCAAAGAAACCCAAGCTACCTGCCCAGGGTTGATAGACACAGTTAGTCAAACTAACATAAACATCTCTTCCTTCCCCAAGACTTTGAGTCTGTCAAAATTCAGTTTATCAGAACTTATTTTGCCCAACTTCTCAGTTTAGCCTTTTTGTTAACAATAGTTTTCCTAACTGTATTTAATTCAGCATCTGCTGAAAACTCCCTGTGAGCTCACTTCCTTTTTAAGGATAAATGTTGAACAAAGATAGGAAAACCAAATGGAATTCTGTCTGCTCTACCAGATAGCAAGTTGAGAAGTTAACATAGAGACAATCACTTAAATTTGCTTAGAAAAATAAATAAAAATAAATAGAAAGCAAGCAATTCACTATCCAATTATATGCAAAATAAAACTCAGGGTTAAGTAGTTCATGAAGTAAATTTTAATGGCAGGAAACAAAAAATTGGGTATGTAGACAGGGTGCTTTGAGCTCAGCAATCATGGAAATTTTTCTTTCTCTTAGAAATGCATTTCTTTTATCCTCTGTGATTTGAGGTTGTTTCACATCCTATTCAGGCCCTCCAGTTGTTTCTCAGTGTCTCTCATCTTGACCTTTTCCCATTCTTGATTGATTCCTTTGCAAGCCAGATCATCTGAGAATTGGTTCAAATGGTTTAAGTGATATTTATGTAACTTGTCCATTTCCTAACTTGTCATACTGACTTGGTTGTACTGAGATCACTATCCAGATCCACCCTCCAGATGCTTCTTCATGTGTAGCTCCTGAGCAGTTTATTTGTGTTAACAGATGCTATTTGTGTTAACAGGTGTATTGACCAACTCTAAATTCTTAGTTCAGCATTAATGATACATTAACACTTATTATAAATATATTTTCACTTCATATATAATAACAGTACAATATAAAGAGAACTCTGGTTAAATATTTGTATATGAACAAATACAATGTAAAAAAAATTTAAAATCTAAAACCAGTATACAAATTTTCCTGAATTCTGATCACAATACTATTGTGTGTTCATTAAATGATCCCACAATGCTCAGTAGCACTTGCTTTTCAATAAGTATGTATGTGCTTATAAATAATTGATTCTGGTCATGCCAGGATACTATTACATCAAGGGCTGCTTTACCAAATAATGATTTGGCCCATCTACTCCAAACACACAGAGATGATCTACTGAGAGTTCCACCCATATGAGAAGAGGCAGGTCTTTGCAGTGAAATATCTGGAGGTATGCCTGACCCCTTATTCCTTGATTGCTGTAGAAGACCTTGAACACTGTTCTTTTTCTATGGCTCCTTGGCCCATAATGGTTTATTCTGGATAACTGTCTGATTATTGTTGTTTTAATGTCGGCTCAGAGGATTTTAATGGTTTGTTGTTAGGCATCCAGATGAGCAGTGTGGTGACGTAGTGGTGAAGATGCTTGTCTCCCACTTAGAAGGTTGAGAGTTCAATCCCAGGTAGTGGCAGATGATTCTCTTCTAGGGCACAAAGAAAAAAAAATCTTCTGCAAATTCTGTATGGCATCAGGAAAAGCATCCGCCGGTAAATGCTCAGCTCCATCCAGTCATCCCAACTGTGCTCCAAATTAAGGGATTACAGGGTTGTTAAAAAAAAGGAGTTCTTAGGCATCCCAATTCTGGGAGGATGCAGATTCTAGTTGATCCTTAGCCATGGAAGTAACAACAACTTAGACAACAAGGTGGTGATTGTGGGAAAAATTGAAGGAAGGAGCGCACTGTATGCCAGTGTGAGTTTCTGTAGGAAAAAAGGATATAGAGCTCACATGTAAATAAATAAAACATGATTAAACATAGTTACTCCACTATTGAGTCTCAGAATAAATAGTTCTAGAAATCTAGGTAGTATGTGACTTTCAGTAAATTTGTTTATCAGTTACAAATTGATTATGTTTTATATCACACATATTACATTTTTAAGGTTCCACTGAGAGATGCTAACAGTTCCATATTTTATATAGTTTTATTGAATATTAGTCATCACAGAATCAAAAGTAAACATACATAGTCACAGTTCTTCTGTATTTGGGATAATTTTTTCATAACCATGAAATTCAGAGTTATAGTTACATATAAGGAAGAAGGCAGTTCCTTGGTCATTGTTTAACCTAGCTTTTTGTTCTGATCCATTTTATTATCTGTTGGGGAAAAATCCATTTCCTGCTCTGAGTAGGACCTGGGAAAAATCACTCCTTGCTGAGACAGCTTACATTTTGGTTGGAAATATTGCTGAGGAAGTTGCGACATTCTTTTCCGCTTTCCGTAGGCTTTGCTCATCATAATGGAATTCTATATGGCTGTGGTCAAAAGATTATGTTTGCCTCTTTGGCTTGCTGGCAGAAGAATGCAAAAAACATCCTGGGAACTGACAAGGAAGAGCAGCTGTAGCCATTCCTGTACTAACAGACTGGCTTTAATAGCCAAGTGAGGTCACTTTTAGAATGCATAGTAGCTATTCTAGGTGTCACAATTTAAAAGATCTTAAGTCATCTCTTGAGTTCTGGGAGTTCACTTCTTTCAACACTTATGATCACTAAATCTATCCCACCCAGGATGATTAAAATCTATGCCTTAAAAAAGGTTTTTCCCCTTTGTAGGTATCGAACCATTTAATTTGTGCTAAATATAATAGTGAGTACAGTTTGATATAGTTCTTAACTGAGAACTGACTCATTTGTCTACATGAATAAGACGTTTTGCTGTCTGTCACAATAGATACTTTTCCAAGAGATTTATCAAATGCTTTAAAGATCAGACTCACATTTTAGTGCAGGATATGATTTCAGATGAGACAAATAACATATGAACATGGTCAAGTAGAGTGCAAAAGGTTCACAGTTGCAAAGAAAATCCTGCAACAGATGGGTAAAATGGAAGACATCACACTCCCATGAAGCTGAAAAAGACTTGAACTAGGACTTCCTTAAGCCATGACCTACATTTATTCCTAACTGCTTACATTCACATAAGTATATCCCCAGACTTTCTACTCCCGTAGTATTATGTTGTAAGCCATGTGGTTGTTTTTTTTAATTCATATTTATATCCGCCTTCCCGGAGACTCAGGGTGGCTTACAATTTTTGGAGCACAACCCAATGCGCTCAGCAATAGCCTTCATTCCATTGTATATGCCTGCTTATTACTAGGGCTTTTTGGCCCCCCCAGGCGGCATTTTTACAAAGTCAGCTTATTGCTTATTGGACCCATCTTGGGTCCTCAATTTACCTACCCCGAGAGGATGGAAGGCTGAGTCAACCTTGAGCCTGGTGGGATTTGAGCCTGCACTAATTGCAGGCAGCTGGAACTAAGTGCTAGGCATTTAACAACCTGCACCACCAAGGCTCTTAAGCCTGATCTAGGCTATCTGAGCCAGAATATTTGCAATCAGCTTCTTTTCTGTTATGGAAGTGGTAAGCTGTTGCAAGTCAACAGTTTTCAACATCCTAGTTCTCTCTCTTTCAAGCAGTAATGCTTTCAGCTAGTTTACAAGCATTGCTTTATAAAAGAAGATAATTGTTGAATTGTTCATTAAAACACATAAGAATTGGATTGCAAATAGACCAAGAGACCATGAATTCTTATTACAATTGATTTGAGACTATTTTTTTCTCAAAGCAGTATCTTCTAACATCTAAAAAATGAGTGTGTTAAGACGAATTGGGTGGAGTCAGATCAAAATTTAAATAATATAATTTTAATTAATTTTAACAGTAGTAAGAGCTGAAGGAGTTTGAAGTTTTGTTAAAATGGTCTTCTAGGAGCATTATAAAATTCTGGTAATTTTCTACTGGTATACATGTTTGTATAGAAAGAGTGCACATTTGATCCCTGCAAAATATACAGAAAATGTGTATTTTATGGTTCATCATAGTCAGCCAGATGTTGACTGGATTTGGCATTTGAGACCTATTGAGGACACCTGTTGAGAGTCCTTTCAAGGACCTGGGATAGGTAGTTGATTGTTGTTTATGGTGTTAGACAAATTGCCGCAGGATTATACAAATAAAAAAGGATATCTTAGATACCTCAAGATAATTTCTTCCTTTAGTCTAAATCTTACATTGGCATCAGTAATGGATTATTGATGTTTGAAATTCTTTGGGATATATTTCTCTAAAATAGGAATAGAAACCAGATAGTCACAAATAGCGATAACTATTATTATTTGGTATCAAGTCATCTTCATATGAATGTGATTTATTGGTTGAACTGGTAAAAAGCAAGAACTGTTTTGATGCAAACATAAAGTTGATTAGGCCATATATTTGATCTGGCCAATGTGCCAGATGGAGTCGTATTGGGCAACACTTTGTAAAAGCCAGCAGCGTATGTAGTATTAAGGATGATTTTATCTAAAGTCAGAGTTATGGATAATTGGTTAAATCTGTATGAACATAAATAATGGATTATTGGGATTTATTAGAAGCTGCGTGGCATTCAGAACAAATGCTGTTGGCTTTTGGCTGTATAAGAGTCATATCATAGGGGATAAGAATTTGGCAAGGAGTAAAATAGAACTAGTAAGTCAGGCATTGCAAAGTACAAAGATGAAGGGAAAGTAAATAGGTTAATAACAATAGAAAGTGCTTTTAAATATTCACCCCTGTTTGAAGGCAACATTGTAAGAAAGTCCTTGAAAACATGTTAGAAATGGATAAAACGATTTGTAAAAAAAAGTATTCAGAAGTTTAATTAGTGAGCTTCAGCAGTATTTAGGCCAAAGAGATTTTTTCTGCATACAAAAAACCTTTTGACTGCATAGTAAAAAAAAAAAGGCAAATCTATATGTAATCAATATTAATCAAAATATATCTACAGCAATTTTCCAGTTAATCTTCAACAGGTCAAGAGTGAAGTATTTCAATTCCAGAAAGTAAAGGCTTTCTCCATACCAGGAAAAATAAATAAAAACAATCAGAATACCAAATATTTTGTATAATTTTGGTTAGCTGCAAATAGCTGCCCCCCAAAAAAAGCAGAAAAGTTCCTAGCACTACCAAAAATTAAACCAGGTGCTTTTATGTTGTATAACATTCAATTTTCTTAATTTATTTTTGCATTGTTATTTGATAAAACTCAATATGTATTGTTAGAGAAAAGCCAAACATGTCTAAAACTAAAGCAACTATGCTCTCTTTGGCTTCCTGAACACCAAGAGTTAACTTCAACCTTCCCAGTCTATATCATCCCTAGTCGGATTATGAACACCTATATTTTCAGTCAGAAAGCTAAATGAGAAGCATGGGGATCTGTGGTGACAGTAATGGTCGTACAGAATGACTTCATTGTTGTGACATGTTTTGTCATGACCATGTGACATCATGGGAATACAGTTCTACTAGAATAAATCCACGTCTGTTCACTGACAGTCTCTGTGATAGGAAAAGCTTACTAGACTAAGATGTGCTATCCCACTGAGGTTTATTTGTCCTTGGCAGCTACAATATGAATGCAAAGTTGATGCTCAGGTATTCTTTTTCTACTCAGTAAAAGAGCCCACACAAGGTTTTTTTTTTTGCAAAAGGTTTATTTAGAAAACTAGAGTAAATATGGCTATGCCAACAGAAAAAAATTAAATAGCAGAAAAGAAGACCACCCTCATATCAATTTCCCTTATGTTATTCTAGATCACTTTTTAGAATATTAATGTGTGTGAAGTATGCCGTGTTTGAGTGTGTGCGTGTGTGCGTGTTTGCAACCCCTTAGGTAAACAGCTGTGACACAGAGTTTTTTCAACTCTTGTAAAAATAGACAGATGAGTGGATGAAGTGGGCCCACTGTGCAGATATCCAAGTCTTCATTCCTAATAGAAAACATTCATTTTTTTAAAAGATAAAAACTCAACCAATTCATCAGCCAGAAAAAAAGCAAGAAAACTCACTTGATAAAGTAAACTTTTTCTCTTGTGTGCATTACTGTGTAAAATGTAATATCCATTAATTCCTGTGTATTGAAAGCTTAAAAATAAAGCAATCCCAACACTGTCACATTCTGTTTATTTACTCTTTCCTTTTAATATTTTGCTACAAAGATGGTCAAGAGATTTATAAGTTGTTTGAAGCAGTGTGCTGTCCCTTCCTGAGATGAAATATAGCGAACCATCAAAGTACTGAATTGTAGAAATAGATTCCAGATTGTGGGTCACATTTTCAAAATTCCCTCACAGTAAAAAAAAAAACATCCCTTAAGTAGCACACCTTTATAGGAGGAAGCTGTAATTTAGTGACATTATTTTTGCCGTACCATGTTTCTGTTGTAGGGAATTGTTTAAAT
>SOZL01000202.1:0-29408 GCA_009733165.1 Naja naja | reverse complement strand
TACCTTTCTCTACTGTGAAGTTATCAGGAAAAAGTCTGAGCCCAGTGGATCCAATTCAAAGTTGTTTATTATTATAAACAAAGTACAAAAACAATAAAATAAGTTAAAAGGTGCTTCAGTATTCAATGTCCATTTGTTCCTTGTTAGAGTCTTTCTTTTCTTCCTTGTGGCAGTCACCTGTGTGACTGGAGTCCCACAGATCCTCCTCGTGGCATGAGGCAGGATCCTTCCAGCTGCATGATCCCAAGCAGCTGGAACATCAGTAATGGAGGAACTGGCTAGATGCCACGAGGCTAGCCCCTTAAATAGTCCAGAGTCAGGTGAGGTGGAGCTTGGCAAAGCCGGGAAAATCCTCAATCACAGCTGTGCTGTGATTGGTCCATCCATTCTTTTGTTTACCTGAGGAGGGGCCAGGAGAAAGAGCACAGCCACCTCATGGAAAATTCCTTTTCCACAATCCCCTTCTCTGTGCCTTTCTAATGGCACATATCAAAATCTAACACAACATTATATTCTTTACATATGCATACATAATATAGCAACAGGTACATATTATATAACCAGGGGTATTTTTCCCAACAGGTACTGGTGCTGGTCCCGGGGCAAAGGTTTAGTGAAAACATCTGCGACTTGTTCCCTTGTATCAGTGAAAGCAGTCTCAATAAATCCCATTTTTGATAACTGCCTGACATGTTTATACTTAATGTCAATGTGGCGTGACCTTTGTCCCACAGCTTCAGCCTTTGATATGTCAATGGCTGCCCTGTTATCCTCATGGATAGTGATTGGGTATACAGGTTCCTCCCACAGGTTCTTTAATAACTCATCAAACCATATTAAATTGTTTGATGTTTTAGACAGGCACACATATTCCTTCGCTGTAGAGGTGGCTATTAGTTTTTTTTTACAATACCAATGAATAGGGCTACCATTCAAGAATATGATATACCCTGAGGTACTCTTCCTGGACTTGCTGTCTCCTGCCCAATCTGCGTCTGAGTAGCAATAAAGGTCTGGTCTCTCAGATGTATAAGGTTCCAATAGCAGTGAATAATCAATAGTGCCCTTTAGATACCTGAGAACTCTCTTGATCCCACTCCAGTGAAACTGAGTGGGGTTCTCAGAGTGCCTGGACAAGACATTCACGGTCAAGCTAATGTCTGGCCTTGTCCAACTGGCAATGTATAATAGTGAACCTAGTACAGATTTGTAAAGTGTCTTCTGTTCGAATTCTGGGCTTTCATTATACATATTCTTGAGGAAATCTGTCTGCATGGGGGTGTCACAAGGTTTAGCCTCTGCCATGCTACATCTGTCGAGCAGATCTACTATCTTATCCTGCTGAGAAAGTGCAAACCCCTTCTCAGTTTTAGTGAATTGCACCCCTAAAATTTATCAATTCGCCTAAAGGTTTTAGTGTAAACTCCTTGCCCAATTGCTCAGAGAAGATTTTGTATTTACTCTCTGACTTGCAGATGTACAGTATGTCATCTACATAAATCAAAACAGTTTCCTTGATCCCCTTCTGTTCTCTAATGAACACACACTCATCAGCTGATGAGGCCAAAAATCCATCTGTCTTAGACATTTTGTGAGACATTCGTACCATCTCCTTCCTGATTGTTTCAAACCGTATAGGCTTTTATTCAGTAACCAAATTCCACCTTCCCTTTGGTCTAATCCTGGGGAGCTCTAACATATAATTCTTTATCTAATTTGGCATGTAGGTAGGCTGTCTGTATGTCAAATTGGTGTACACTTTCCCCATGTATGGCAGCTATAGTAAGCGCAGCTTTAACGCTCTCTCTGGCGCACAGTTGGTGAAAAGTTTCAACATAGTCATCAGGGAAGCGCTGTGAGAATCCCTGTGCAACTAACCTTGCCTTGTATATGAAGTTACCGTCCTCAAGCGGTTTCTTCTTGTACACCCACCTTGTGCCAATCACCTTTTTGTCCTTGGGTAGCTTAGAGGGTGTAAACACTTCTAACTTCCTGAGGCTATCCATCTCTGAATCCATTGCCTTATGCCAATTGTCTTGCTCCCTCTGTGGTAGCACTAATATGTCCTCATACCTTTGAGGTGTAACTGATACTTGATTCACATAGGTAATGAAATCCTCATACCTTTTGGTTTTGTATTCCTGGTGGATCTGACTGGCCTACTGGTTGGTTCCTCATGAGTATCAGAACTGTCTGGTGTGTTATCCTCCTCATCACTACTATCATATCTTTTAAGTTTGGAGTGCCCCTTCTTCCAGGGTATCCCCTTCCTTTCTTTGAGGATCCCCTTTAGGGGCTTGGAGGGCATTTGCTCTCCCTTGTCCTCTGAGTCAGATGTGTCACCATCGCTAGATGGACTTTCTGATACATCTGTCTCTTGACTGGCCAGATCCTGAGGAGGAGTGTGAGTCAGAATTTCATTATGAATTCTGCTCCAATTTGTGCTTGAAAAGCGTGCTGACCTGGAAATTACAACTCTGTTGTTGGTGTCAATGAACCTGTGTGCTTTAGAGCCTGGTTCATAGCCAACAAACCTTAGTCTGACTGACACCTTTTCCCCCTTTCTCCTGAGTTCCTTAGGTACATGTACGTCTGCCATCACCCCAAAAACGTGGAGGTGTTTTAAGCTTGGCTTACATCCATACACCATCTCATATGGGGTTTTCTGTACTACGCTGGACCATATCCTATTTAGTGTATAGTTAGCATAGAGAACAGCCTCTGCCCAGTAAACAAATTTGAGATTAGCGTCCTCTAGGACACATCTCATCATGGCCTGTAATACACCATTCCTCCGTTCTGCCACCCCGTTCTGAAAAGCGGAAAAAGGGGCTGTTCTCATGTGGATTATGCCCTTTTCCTTCAACCAGTTAGAGAACTGAGTAGAGTTAAATTCAGTTCCCCTGTCAGTCAAGATTCTTTGTATCCTGACCTTGTGCTGATTCTCTATCAGACTGTGGAACTCTTTAAATTTGGAAAAGGCCTGGTCCTTGGTTTTGAGTAGATAAACAAAACCATATCTACTGTAATCATCTACGATGGTTAGAAAATATTGGTTCTTACCAAGTGAAGGTTTCATAGGGCCCACCAAGTCCATATGTACCAGCTGGAATTTGTACTCAGATTGCCTCTCTGATTTTCTGGGTGCTGGTTTAACCTTTGACTTTGCGCTCCTGCAGATGGAGCAGTCCATAAAAACATTACAGTCTTTGATGTTTAAACCCTGGAATATTCAGACATTTTCTGCACAATAGGGAAACTAATGTGGCCAAGTCTACGGTGCATGAGATGAGCACTCATCATGGAGTGGTTTCCCAATAGAAACAGTGTTGGCGTCCCTGGTTTGCTCATCACTGTGTTTCAAGTTAAATCTGACGCTCTTTGTCCTTTCCTGGTTACCTGTGTAACATTGTCCCCCTTCTTTCCTCTGTAACCCTGGTCTTGACTCCTGGTTCTGGTTGAGATTCATCACCTGAGTCATCTGTATTAATTGTGTTGCTGGCCCCTGAACCTTCAGTCCTTGTGACAGGAGAATAATATGGCAGGTTATTTATTTTCAATACCTTCCCAACTGTGTGACCATTATTGGTCACTATGGCTTCTCCTTTGGTAAATAACACCTCTATGTCAGAGTCCTCACTGAGTTTCAGGGTACTAAGAAGGTTATGTTCTAGGGCAGGAACATATAATATACCACTGATCTCCCCAAGCCCGGGATACACACATTACCTATACCCACAACCTTGGTTTTATACCATTGGCCACCTTGACACAACAATCATGTCTCTGGAGCTCTGTGAACAAGCTCTTGTCCTTCACCATGTGCTTGCTTGCCCCACTGTCTAATAGCCATAGCTGCTCACGTTGCTTTTTGGTGAGCCTGGGATAATTGGTTTCTACCATGTTGGTGAAGTTATTTTCCAGGTTAAATCTGTCCCTTTTAAACCTGTTCTCATTTCTGGCCCCTTCCTTTTTCTGATTTGAGGAGCTGTGTTGAGGCCCCCTCTGAGGTGTGGGTGACCTCCTATTGCTCCTATTGCCAGAGGGCATTCTTTGCCTTCCCCCCATACCAGTGCTGTGTGGGCAGTCTCTCTTGTAGTGTCCCCTTGAGCCACAACTGAAACATTCCCCAACAGCATTTACACCATCTGAGTTGTTGGGCCTCCTGGTGACTCTCCTCTCTCTGTGGAAGCTTGCTCTGTCTTTTCTTAGATTGTCCTCAGCAATCAGTTTACCTGACAGAACTTCCAGAGACATCCCATCATAATTGGAATTGTCTAGTTGGGACACAAAATTATTCCAGCTAGGGTCCAATGAATTTATAATTATACTAATTAAACTGTGCTCTGGCACTTGCTCCCCCTTAATATTAATTCTTCCCTCATTTTACTGAGCTCACAAAGATGCTCACTCATGTCCATCCCTGCCCTCAATTTAGCAGAGTGGAACTCCTGGAGATCCTGGCAGTGGTATTGGAATTCCTGGAATAAAATAGGTTAAATAATTTTTCCAAATTTCAAAGACAGTCAGATTATGAGGAATATTTGGGTATAGCACAGGATCAATACTTAATAACAATAAACAATAAACCTTGTGGTGTAGCAGGTCAGTTTCCAGTGGCCAAGGCTTAGGAGGGGATCCACCAACAGATGCAAAGCGTTCTCCTTCATAAAAATACTTGAACTGCTTTGGACCACTCTAAAAGGTTCCTTCCTGTAGCTGACAGCTTTTAAAATCAAGCGGTAGAAGGCTGGTATTTGCCTGCATTGAGAAAGCATGTGGCTGCTGTCCAGGGTGCTGAATGTTAGGAAACTGACAGTCGGAAGGAGTATAGTCGGTGAGAAACCGAAGGTTTCCTTATTTGAAGTCGCCCCTCCCGGTGGGAGGGGTTGAAGATCGATCTGAGCATCGAAGCTCATTCCGCTGAACATCGCCGGGAAGGATCTCTCGGCCTGGCTCGGAGGTAGGCCTCGGGCCTGCCCCAGCAGCTCCGGCTCTGGCCGTTGAGCTGCTGGGAAGGCGAAGAAGATGAGCGTCGCTGGAATCGCGGAACGGTGAGTATGGAGCCCGATCATCGGGGAGCCGTCTGGGAGGGCCGCTCTCGTCGGGAGGCTAGGGGGAGGCTGGTATCTTGCCTCCAGGACTGCTGTTAGCGTCCTGATGGCAATTTTGATCTTGGCGTCGGTGGGCGAGATCGGGCTTGGTGCTTGTCGGGCTGCCGTGACCGGATCGGTCGCCTGGGCGAGGGCCTGCGCGGTCCGGACTGGGGGCATGCTCGGCACGGCTGGGTCCAGCGGCGCTGCTGCTGCCAGTGGGGCCAACCTCCAGGTTGGCAGGCCGCTTTGGATCACCGCAGTGGTAGGCACTGCCAGGTTGGTTATCCCTGCTTCTTCCCCTGATGGGCTTCTTGGGCAGTGGGTAGCCATTGGGGAGATAGGTGGTGCCCATCCCCCAGTCACCGCAGCGCCAGCCGCTGCCAGGTGGGTGACTTCAGTGCTAGGGCCTGCTTGCCCTGGCAGGCCATAGGAAAACAGCGTGGGGATGGGCGGCGCCATTTCAACCTGGTCAGTTTGAATTTGCCGCTGACCGGGCGCCATGTTTTCGTGTGGGAAATTCAATCGGGGGGGCTGATGGCTTTCAGCCCACGTGCTGCTGGTGGCAGAAGGGGTCCCGGGGCAGGACTGGATGGCTCTTACCACTTTGGTGCCTTCCTGGGTCATCGTCCTGTCCCTGGCCGTTGCCACCGGTGCCATTCTTTGCAGGAGGTGGATGAGATCGACGACTGGTTCTCCACTTGCGGTCTCCAAGCCGAACATCTGGAGAATTGCCGATCTCATCTTCCTTCTTCTCCTGGGTTGAGCGATGAGGTGTGAAGTGTCTTGCTTCTGTCCTCTGGCTCCTCAGTGTTTAAGGCTGGTAGGTGCCCACAGCCGCCAGGGGTCTGTGGGTGGGGGGTAGAGAATGCAGGGTCCATTGTGCCATCTGCTTGCCCCCCCAAGCCTGAGACGCTTCAGCCGATGTTGCTTCGCTCTGGCTTCTTGGGATCGACGCTGGAGAGCCATCTGCCTGGTTCTGGCTCTGGTCAGCACTTGGTCCTCCCGTTGGTTTCAAACTGGGCATCCAGATAACCCACTACGTAGAGAAGGTACAAACCATCCTCTGCTACCAGTTGTTGAGGATTTTTAGAGTTAGAGGTGGGTGGTTCATTACCTTTCTCTACTGTGAAGTTATCAGGAAAAAGTCTGAGCCCAGTGGATCCAATTCAAAGTTGTTTATTATTATAAACAAAGTACAAAAACAATAAAATAAGTTAAAAGGTGCTTCAGTATTCAATGTCCATTTGTTCCTTGTTAGAGTCTTTCTTTTCTTCCTTGTGTCAGTCACCTGTGTGACTGGAGTCCCACAGATCCTCCTCATGGCTTGAGGCAGGATCCTTCCAGCTGCATGATCCCAAGCAGCTGGAACATCAGTAATGGAGGAACTGGCTAGATGCCACGAGGCTAGCCCCTTAAATAGTCCAGAGTCAGGTGAGGTGGAGCTTGGCAAAGCCCGGGAAAATCCTCAATCACAGCTGTGCTGTGATTGGTCCATCCAGTACTTTTGTTTACCTGAGGAGGGGGGCCAGGAGAAAGAGCACAGCCACCTCATGGAAAATTCCTTTTCCACAGAGGTCCTCCAGGGTTCCGGAAGCAAGAAGGGGATACCTGGCTCCTCAACAAAAGTCTTAGGCCTGAAAGAGTCTGGTTTAATGTGGTATTTGTGTCTTACTGATAAACTAAATTCAATGGGCTTTATTAAGTCCGAAACTGATGAATGCGTGTTCACAGAAAGATCTAAGAATGGATATGAGATAATTCTTGTTTATGTTGATGATATTGTTTATATTGGTCCAAATAAGCAAATGAGTGAGAATTTTGCTAAAGCTTTGCAGAAATATTTTACATTGAAATCTTTAGGTCACATTAACACTTATTTGGGTGTTCAGATTACCAAAACTCAGAAGGGGTTTAGTCTTTCACAAGAGGATAAGATTGAACAATTGTTGCATCATTGCAATATGAAGAATGCTAAAACAGCTAGCATACCTATGCAAACAGATTTTCATAATCTGGCACATGAACCAAGTCCTGATTTTGAAGATCAAACACTTTATCGTTCAGTCATTGGGTCATTGTTATACATTAGTAGTTGGACCAGACCCAACATTGCACTTAGTGTTAATCTTTTGTCACGACACGTAGGTAAGGCAAAACAGTTTCATTGGTTATGCATTAAGAAGTTATTGAGATATCTAAAGCACACTAAAAATATGAAGTTGTTGTTAGAACCAACACATACTGATTATGCAGAATTATGTTGTTATGCAGATTCTGATTGGGCGAGTGATAAGAAGTCACGTAAAAGTACCTCAGGTTATATGATGTTCTTAAATGGGTGTCCTGTTTACTGGCAAGTGCGTAAACAGAATTTCATTTCTTGCTCATCTACTGAAGCTGAATATTTATTTTTATTTATTTTTAATTACATTTATATGCCGCCCTTCTCCGGAGACTCAGGGCAGCTTACAATTTTTGGGATACAACCCAGTGTGCTCAGCAATAGCCTTCATTCCATTGTATATGCCTGCTTATTACTAAGTGGCATTTTTACAAGGTCAGCTAATTGCCCCCAACAATCTTGGGTCCTCAATTTACCTACCCCGAGAGGATGGAAGGCTGAGTCAACCTTGCTTGAATATGCTTGTGTTTCAGATGCTTGCAATTCTCTAACATGGTTTGATGCTTTAGTCACAGATCTCTGGACATGCCCGATCCAGCCAATCACCATGATGGAAGACAACGAAT
Organism: Naja naja; assembly: GCA_009733165.1. NCBI lineage: Eukaryota > Metazoa > Chordata > Lepidosauria > Squamata > Elapidae > Naja > Naja naja. Next base: position 21,564 of record SOZL01000202.1, on the reverse strand, counting down.
CTGTGGTTTATATTTCTGAAACACGTTTCACAGGTTCTAGGTCCAGACACATTGACATTCGTTATAAGAACATAAAGCAATTAGTTAAACAAGGTTTTGTTACATTACAGTATGTGTCCACACATGATCAGATTGCTGACATGCTCAATAAACCACTTCCAGCAGCGCAGCACAAATATCTGCGTGAGAAGATGTGCCTTATCTGATTTCCGCTTAACAGACAAAAGAAGGGGATATCACTGCAGTTTTTTTGGTTTGTTTGTTTCAAGCTTCTAAGCTCATATTCTAGCAAGCAGGTGTCTGCCAGACAGCACTGTGTTATCTTGTCCCCATAGTAGTGAGATAAGAATGTTTTGATTCACTGCGCATGTGTACAAAGTCTTGACTTCACTTCCTTTGTAACTTCCGTTATATTTTCCTTTGTTCTTTTTCTATATGCCTTGGTGGAGATTAGGGTGCAAACATGTAGCTCCATTAGGTTTTCTTATTTTATAAATAAAAATGTTTTTTAGATTACTTTCCGGGTCTCATTTTTATCATCATTGACAGCAGAGAAGAACACGGTTTATCACCTTTAATTAGCAGGGATGTTTTGGAAGTTTTTTTACTCCCTGGCAGAAGGTTTTTCCAAGCCTTTGAAAATGGTAGCAGAGAAAGGCTTGACAGCATCATCTGTGCCTGACGGATCGAGGCGCAGCACAAGGGTTCAGGCCAGAGAGATGTGACATCCTAGAGTGGAAAGGAATGCCTACTTCCGGCCTTCCTTGGAAAACATCCTCACAGGTGGAATCATCTCCCCTTCCAGCTGCTACAGGCAACGTTCGCTCGCACATGTGCCCTTCGTCCTCTGAAACTGCTGCTGCTGGATTTCTGCGCCCGATGCTGCGAGGCTTCTGCAGGTGGGAAGGAGGGGGTTCTGTGGGAGGATTGCGGAATGGAAATAGGCTCTGCTCTGCCCCCCTGCAGGGAGGTGGGGCCAGGAGCGTTGGTCTCCTCCCCTTTCCCGCCTTCGAACTGCTCCGGTGGGGACCCTGGAGCCATGGTGGGACTTTGTGGGGGGGTCCTAGAGGCTGCTGGGGGGGAACCAATGGGCCTTTTGGGTTCCCCCCTTTGGCGGGTGGGGGGAGGAGAGTCTGGCAGGTGGTGGGAAAAGGGCATGGGTGCCCCTCCCCGTGGGAAAGGAGCGGCGGATTTTCCCATGCCTGGCATGATTCCACCCTGGGGGGAGGGGAGAAATCCTGGGATGTATAGAATATATATTTTATTTATTATTTATTTATTTATTTACATGACAGGCCAGGATGATAAACTGCAGACTTCCAAAAGATAATGAAGCACACACAGTTGGGAGGATGCCAAAACTCAGATAAACCTCGACAAAGATAATGCACGCTTTGCTTCCAGCAAGGTGCTGTGTGCAAACGCCCTTCTTATATACTGTTCCCTCAGCTTCAACTAATGAAAGGGATCAGGGCCTTCTTCTCTCTCGTAAGCCACATTGCTCCCTTCTCCGTTCCTCCCTGCGTGCCCTAGCATGAAGAGGGGGTGACCCTGGGTCTTCCTCTGAATGTCCAGCCAGACTGTGCCCTTCCCCCATCACTTCCACAGCCACCGGAGCCCCCCTCCCCCTCCCTGTCAGCTGCTCAATCTCCCCCTCAGAATCAGACTCCAACAAGGGCATGACGCCATATATTCAGGGGCTCCAAGGACAAGACCCCTGCCCCTTGGAGGCTCCTTTATGGGAAGGGAGGGGAGAAGGAAGCCGCTTTGAGACTGACTCCTTCTAAAGCCCACCTCCTCTGCACCCCCCAAAAAGACTCAGGACCAGCTGAGGGCATTGTCTGGCTCAGATTCACCCAGCTTACTAAAACTGTAGGGTGGATGAAACTCACCTACTGGGTTTCAGGTCTAAGGCAGGACTTGAACTCCCGGTCCCCTGGTGATTGGCTCAAAGCTGCCCAGTTGGCTTTGATGTTGAAGGTGGGATTCAAACTCCCCTTTGATTCCTTCCCCCTCACCAGGCACCCCCGACCCCTCCCCATCCAAAGGGCTCCTTCAGCAGCTGCGTTGCCCTGCTGCCCCCTTGCCTCCCCGCTCCCATGTACCCAGGTCGGGCAGTGCCACCCGGGCGGCCCCGTTCCTGCTTCCTGCCCACTGCCTTCCTTTCACCCTGGCCTCCCTCTCTCCCTCCTGGGGTCTGGCTGAGGGTGGCAGGCAGGCAAGGAGCGGGGCAGGTGGGCGCTGGGACAGGCTTCCTCCTAGCCCACTTGCAGGGATGGCGGGTGGGGGCTTTCGTGCCTCTTCCCTCCCTGGCCACATTGGGACTCTGTCTCCAGAGGCTGCAGCACACCTGCTGAGGAGAGTGGCCGGAGGACCCATGAGGCGCAAGAGTGTCCCCTGGATCTGAGAATGGCAGAAGCCCCCGGTGGGCGGGTGGGCAGCCTCTGGGTCTCCGCAGGACCTCGGGGTGTCTGCAGGGGGAGGGGAGCCAAAGGCCCAGAACTCTCTCACTTCTGCCCCCTCCCACCCTCTGTGCTCTTTCTTGCCCCCCCACCTTAGTGACTTCCCTGCCTTTGTCCCCCTCAGCCCCCCTATGGAGGCAGCACTTCTGCCTGTCAGCTGCCTGCCAAGAAGCCCCTGGAGGGTCAGCTGAGGGGCCCTGTGTCCCCCCTTTTCTGCCTCTGTTGAGGGCTGTGCTGAGGCCCCTGAACTCCCGGAGCCCCCAACCTCTGGAACTTCTGCCTGTTGGGATGTTGAAGGGGAGGATGGAGGAAGCCCAGCCTGTCTTCGATCCCCAAACTACAGGCAACAACATCTGGAGGAGGCGAGGTTTCCTCTGACAGGGGGAGAGGTTTAAAAGAGGACAGCAGTCCGAGTGCAGGTGGACCAAAAAACAACTTTTGTTTGGGTTGAGGTGGTGCTGGTTCCCCCCATCCAGGCCTTTCCAGCATCCACACATTCTGCCAATATGTGAAGAGAACCGCCTGGCCGAGCAGAGCCCGTCTCTTTGCTGCTTTTCTTCATTCATATGGGCACTTGGTGAAGCCATTGGGCGAGGGCATTTGGCATGACAGAGGGTGGGACCAGTCGGTCAGGCAAGGCCATCCAGACGATCCCCTGTGCCCGGAGGCTGAGAGGGTCCGGAGAGAAAGGGAGCCGCTCTCCATCACTTGGAAGGCCGGAAACAGGGCAGGGCCAGGAGACTTGTGGGACCCCACCCCCCCTCTGAGGGTCCTTTCCAGTCTCCCCAAGCCAGAGGGGGTGGGCACCTCCTGGTCCTGGCCTTCCAATCTTTTCATCCAGGGAGATGAAGCTGCCCCTTTTCCAGAGTAGCCCCGTCCCGGAAAGAGGCTCCTCCAAGGGATTCAGCCACACCCCCTGACATCTCCCCAGGATCTGGAGACTGGTCTCTGGTGGGCCTTGGTTGCTGAATGGCCAGAGGAGTAGAAGGCAGGTTTTTCTAGATGTGAATTTATTTATTTTATTTATTTATTTATTTGGATTGATATGCCGCCCCATCTCCAGGGGACTGGCCACACAAAACATATATGCAATATATAAAACTTATTCCTAAATTTACCCAATCCAAATAATTATAAAATATTAAAATATCCCGATATTAAAATCCCCAACCCCGCTCAATCAAGGCTGGCCTGTTAAAATAGCCAAGTCTTTAGATCACTGAGCACAGGTCAGGGGCCAGACGTAGCTCCAGGGGTAGCTGGTTTCAAAGAGTGGGCGCCCCCACAGAGAAGGCCCTCCCCTGGGGGACCTCCAACCGACATTGTCTGGCCAACGGCACCCCAGGAGGGCCTGCCTGTGGGAGCGTACTGGGCAATTGGACCTCGATGCTGGTAGGAGGCACTCCTGCAAGTACCCCGGATCCAAGCCATGCAGGGCTTTATAGGTTAACACCAGCACCTTGAATCTTACACGGAGGGCAACTGGCAACCAATGCAGACCGCGCAGGAGGGGTGTCACATGGGAGAATCGGGCTGCTCCCATCACCGTCCATGTGGCCGCATTTTGTACCAGTTGAAGCCTCCGTATAGTCCACAAGGGCAGCCCCAGGTAGAGAGCATTGCAGTAGTCAAGATGAGAGGCCATGAGTGCATGAGTGACCGTGTGTAGGGAATCTTGGTCCAAGTAGCGACGCAACTGGCGCACCAGGCGAACCTGGGCAAATGCCCCCCTGGCGATGGCTCCCACCTGCTCCTCCATATTGAGCTGTACGTCCAGGAAAACACCCAAGTTGCGTGCCCTATCCACGGGGGGCAACACCTCTCCCCCCATGACCAAAGATGGAATTTCTTGGATCCGAGATGCTGGAATGCACAGCCACTCAGTCTTGTCTGGATTGAGCTGGAGCCTGTTCCTCCCCATCCAGATCCGCACCACCTCCAGGCAGCAGGACAGCATGAGGAGGGCATCACTGAGGTGGTCCGGGGTGGAGATGTAAAGCTGGGTATCATCAGCATATTGATGATACCTCACCCCGAGACCACGGATGATCTCACCCAGCGCCTTCATGTAGATGTTGAACAGGAGGGGAGAAAGCACCAACCCCTGAGGAACCCCACAAGTGAGGGGCCTCAGGGTTGATCTCTGCCTGCCTGTCAACACCGACTGCGTGCGTCCCGAGAGGAAGGAGGAGAACCACCATAAAATGGTGCCTCCCACCCCCAGCTCCCGAAGACGCCGCAATAAGGTACCATGGTCTGAAGTAAGATACTGAATTGTGGGGAATTCAGACATTCGGGGGGGCAGTTGATTGGCAGCAGATCATGAGGTTGAAGGGGTGATGTGGGTGGAGGCTTGTGGGGCAGCGTGGGGCAAGGACTTCAAGGGAGGCAGAGGAGACGATGGTCTTTTGCTGGTTGGGGCTGGGGTGGCTACCCCAGGGGTGAGGGAGCAGGGCTGGGAGAGGCGCACACCATGGCTGTCTGTGGAGCAAAGCCATCAGTCTCAGCCTTCTTCTGCTTGTGGAAGAACCAGAGATATTTGTGTGAATCTTAGACTGACCTCAGTCTGATCCATCAGATCTTTTCCTATCTCCTTAAAATAGAATTTGCAAAGGGATCATATTTGCAGTTAGGAGCTGCTGTGTTCTGAAGTTCCCCCTCTGGTCCATTTCCAGCAGGGGGCACCCAGCTGCGACCTGATTGGCCGACAGTTTGACAGCCAACTATATAAGGAGCTGTCAAACAGGTCAACAGCTGTTGCCTCACGGCTGAGCGGCTTATTTGCTGTTAGCACGTGAATTTGAATAAAGCCTCAGCAACCATATAGCCACCTCACCTCATTCTGTTGTGCATTTATTCCCAGTACGAAGCACTGGTGACGGTGGGATTTCCACCCTTGAGGCATTAGGCGAGCTTGAAGTCCCTGAGAGGCAACCAAAAGAGCTGATCACTTGTGGCAGTGAGAGCCAAACAAGCCAGAAGGGCATTCAAAAGCGCGAAGTCACTCTGACAGAGCCCGATTAATCCACCAGCCACCTGCCTAAGGAACAAGGGTTCTGTGAAGTGGTTAAGAATGTCAGCATTAAACACATTCGTGCCATTTGACGCTTCCTCAGAAACTTGGGAATCATATATCGAGGGTTTTGACTGTTTTCTGGAGGCAAAAAAACTGGTGGATTTGTCAGGCAGCTGGCGAAGGGTGCTGTTTTTAAATTTCTGTGGCAAACAAATGTTTGACACAGCTCGGGCTCTGTTAGCATCTCAGCATCTGAATGCTGTTACTTGGGAGGCGTTAATGGCCAAGCATAAAAACCATTATGCCCTCACTCCCTCATGAATTGCCCAAAGGCACGCTTTTCACCGGAGAGAGCAAGCTGAAGGGGAAAGTGTAAATCAGTTTATGGCATGTCTCCAGACAGCTGCTCTCCATTGCGAATTTAAAGAGCTGGATGAGGCTTTGCTGGATCAGTTAGTCTGTGGACTAAAAGACCTCCGAATACAGTGCAGACTATTAGCAAAGCCTGACCTGACTCTACTATCAGCATTAGATGAAGCCTGCGCTGGGGAGCTGTCCAACAGATCAACAATCGAGATCCATGGAGCAAGCAGGCCAGCATCAGAAAAGAAAACCCTAGCTGTCCACCAAGAAGAGGCTACCGAGGAAGACGCCAATTTACCAGGGGATGACAACATCCACCGGTTGAAGACTGTATCAGGTAAATATTGGCATTCTACAAAAAGAGCCCAGGCACAATCCTGCATTGGGTGTGGAGGTAGCCATCCGCAAGCAGTTTGCAGGTTTAAAAATGCAATCTGTCAGCGCTGCGGAAAAGGGCCATTTAGCTAGGAAGTGCAGGGCTATCTTGCCTGATGACAGAGCCCAGGCAAAACAAGGGCCAAGTAAGGGGCCCCCTAGAAAAGTTCCTAGGTTAGGAGAGGAGTGTTTCACAATTCAAAAGGATAATTGCCAGTTTAACCCCAGAGTAGGGCAAACAAACTTAACACTGAAGAAAAAAATATTTCTTGCAATTAAAATTGAAGGACAGGATTGTCAAATGGAGGTTGACACAGGATCTTCTTTATCTTTGGTGAGTTGGAGCACAATAAAAAGATTGGTGCCCAAAATGGCAAAGAAAAGATTAAAACCCTGTTCCCTCACATTGAGAGACTATCAAGGGAATAAAATTCCCATTTTGGGTCTTACTAAAGTGACTGTAAATTTCAAACAATTTAAGGGCCGCCTCCCGTTAATAGTAGTGGAAAGGGCTTTACCAAGCTTATTCGGTCTGGATTGGTTCAAAGCCCTATGTCTGGCTATAAGTGGCGTACATGCCACAAATGGTCAAAATGCTGACACTTTAGACACACTGGAAAAGGAGTTTGCCAGTGTGTTTGACAACAATGTAGGTAAATACACAGGTAAACCTATTTCATTGAATTTAGACCCATCAATTTGACCTAGAGATTGAAAGCTAGGCGAGTGCCCTTCGCACTCCGCCAAAAAATTGATGCAGAACTCAATAAACTGATATCACAAGGGGTATTAGAGCCCATAGATCACGCTCCCTGGGAAACACCAATTGTCACGCCACTCAAGGCAGATGGATCTGTCAGGGTGTGCGCTGACTATAAGGCGATGCTGAATTTAGCATTACAGCAAAGCGCATACCCAGTCCCTGTGGTGCAACATCTGTTGCAATCACTGGGCAATGGAAATTTTTTTGCAAAGCTTGATATGGCTCAAGCGTATCAACAGTTGCCAGTGGACTCAGCCACCACAGAAGCTCATTGAGGGGTATTCAGATGCAATAGGTTACAATTTGGAATTAGTGCTGCCCCAGGCATATTCCAGTCTCTGATGGAACGACTCTTGCATGGTATCCCTGGAGTTGTTCCATATTTTGATGACATAATTGTGTCAGCTAAAGATGAGAAGTCACTACTAGACAGCTTAAGGGAAGTTTTCAAGAGGTTCCAGGCCAAGGGTTTGAAATTAAAAAAAGAACAAGTGCCATTTGGGCGTACCTAAGGTAGAGTTCCTGGGATTCCTGATCGATGCTGCTGGAATACATCCCATGACAGCTAAGGTCCAAGCCATAAAGAATGCCCCCACTCCAAACAACAAAACGGAACTGCAGGCCTTTCTAGGCCTCCTGAACTTTTATGCCATTTTCATTCCTCACAAAGCATCAGTCGCTGAATCCCTACACAGACTTTTAGACAAAAAATCTCCTTGGTTTTGGGGTAGGAAAAGAGGCCAACTCTTTCAAGGCTGTAAAGGACTTGTTAACTTCAGACTCTGTTCTCATACAGTTCAACGAATCTTTACCATTAGTGTTGGCATGAGATGCTTCTCCATATGGAGTAGGGGCAGTTTTGAGTCACAGACTGCCAAATGGCTCCGAGGCCCCTATAGCATTTTTCTCTAGGACCCTATCACTGGCAGAACGAAATTACAGCCAAATAGATCGTGAGGCCTTTGCTGCCATTGCTGGTATTAAACATTTCCACGAATATGTTTATGGACATAAGTTTGAACTTATAACGGATCATAAGCCATTACTTGGTTTATTCGCTGGGGATAAGCAGACTCCTCAAATACTCTCCCCGCGGATGACAAGGTGGGTTTTTTTTTTTGGCAGCATACTCTTACACACTGACGTATCGCCCGGGAAAACACCTCAGCCATGCTGATGCCCTCAGCAGGTGCCCACTTCCAGCCACAGCAGAGGACCAGGAGGCTGAAGTATCCATTCTCCTCATTGACCATCACCAGGATTTCCTATTGACTGCTGATGACATTGCTGCCCATTCAGCTAAAGACAGACTCTTAAGACAGATTCTGGACTGGGTGAAAAGGGGATGGTTCCTGTTGATTGTCATCCTTTCAAAATAAGGCAACAAGAGCTGTCTTGCAGCAAAGGATGTTTATTATGGGGAAGCAGAGTGGTAATTTCCTCATCATTGCAAAAGCATGTACTAGAGGTGCTTCACAAGGGTCACCCGGGCATAGTTCGTATGAAGTCCTTAGGCTGAAGTTATGTGTGGTGGCCAGGGATGGATCAAGCAATATCGGAATGGGTGTCAGGGTGTCAGCAATGTCAGGAAACTAGGCCATTACCCACAAAAGTCCCAGTAGGGAAGTGGAAGAACCCCAGAGGTCCATGGTCATGTTTACATATTGATTTCACTGGCCCATTCCAAGGCCAGACATTCCTCATCTTAGTAGATGCGTTCTCCAAATGGGTTGAAATTGTGTTAATGACCTCAACCACAGCAGAAGCTGTGAGCTTAGCTTTGCAGAAGATATTTGCCACACATGGACTTCCAGATATAATTGTGTCTGACAATGGGCCACAATTTACTGCAAGGAGTTTTGAACTGTTTCTCATTGGGTTGGGAATACGACATGCATTGGTTGCCCCTTTTAAACCTGCTAGTAATGGTTTGGCAGAACGAGGGGTAAGATCTGCTAAAGAGGTCCTAGCAAAGATGGGCCCAGGGCCATGGCCCAGTAGGGTAGCCCAGTACCTGTTAATTCAGCATTCTACCCCATGCCCAACCACAAACCATAGCCCAGCAGAATTGTTAATGGGTCGAAGACTTAGAACGATTTTGGATAGGCTGCATCCTGCTTTTACACCAGCAAGCCCTTGAACTCACATAGCAACACCAGGGAATTCATTATAGGAGACCAGGTATTCGCTAGGAATTATGCAGGAAATCCCCTGTGGCTACCAGCATCCATAACTAGCATAACCGGGCCATGTTCATACATGTTCATACATACCTTAGAGGATGGCCGGATCTGGAGACGCCACATTAACCAGTTAAGGGGGCGAGGAAACATGTGGCCAGGAACTTCATTAGCTAGGGAGATTGTTGAACTACCAGAAACCAGCACAAGACCATCTGTGCCCACAACACGACAAAGGTCGCACTCACCAGAAGGGCCATCGGTTGAGAGATCGCCAGCAGAGAGTCCGGTTGCACAAGTTCCAGCCAAAGAGATTCCCGCCGTCTCCAACGAGCCAGCACTGTGCAGAACAACTTGGATTCGGCGCCTCCCGGCCTACCTCGAAGACTACGCATGCACTATCGAGGTGGGAAGGAGTGCTGTGTTCTGAAGTTCCCGCTCTTGTCTGTTTCCAGCAGGGGGCGGCCAGCCGTGACCTGATTGGGCGACAGTTTGACAGCCAACTATATAAGGAGCTGTCAAACAGGCCAACAGCTGTTGCCTCACGGCTGAGCGGCTTATTTGCTGTTAGCGCGTGAATTTGAATAAAGCCTCAGCAACTATATAGCCGCCTCGCCTCATTCTGTTGTGCATTCGTTCCCAGTACGAAGCAGGAGCCATTATGAGACCTCAACATTGAGGAACAATTGATCAGCAATCTCTATGGTGAAGCCAAGCTGACCACCTTCAGCATGCTGGTCTTCTGTAGGGTCTGGGTGACTTTTGTGCCCAACTACCTGAGCACCAAAGGGAAACACATGGTGGCTGTGCAGGTCTTCTCCATCCTGGCCTCCAGTGCTTGTCTGTTGGGCTGCATTTTCATCCCCAAGTGCCACATTATCCTTCTGAGGCCAGAGCTGCACACAAAGGAGCATCTCACAGCCAGAATTAGTGTAAAAACATGAGAGATAATAGCATGACATTGAAAGACTTCTGAAACTTCCTTTTATTTGAAAGAAAATATGATTTCCATTCAGATAGCATGCAGAAGAATATCATATGTCTGTGTTTGAAATGGGAAATAGTTCAATGATTGTTCCCTTCTGTTCCATCTCAATAAATCTCACTGAAGAGAACTCTGAAAATCATTCAGAGGAATCATTCAGAGGTCCTCCCCCTCCCACAGGGGCTCCATCCCACCATGTGCATCCTCACAACCATAGGAAGGACCACCAGGTACCGCAGAAACATTTTCTGGGCTAAAGTTAGGGTGCAGAAAGATCACACCGTCCATCACATTTTGTGCAGTTTCACCATCTCAGCTACAGACTTCACAGCCCACACTTTATTAAAAAGCCTTACATGACCACGGAAAGACCACACAAAAAGAGTAAAGGAAAAGGAAAAAATGTACCAATTCTATAACTTTCTCCCTATTTACCCAACGGTATAGTCCACAGGCTGTCATTTTCCTGCCTCTCATCCAAAAATTGATATTGTTAGAAAAGATGCGAAATAAAGGCCTTCATTCGTCATGAAATTCCACTTCAGACACAAGGAACTTCAAAATCAGCCCCAACTTAGGATCCATATATGGAGTTCTGATGTGAAAGGACAGCCCTGCCCTTAACACTAGGCAGGGTTCAAGGTGCCTGGCTTCCTTGGCATTCAAGACAGGCAGCCCCACCGTTAAGGGACAGCAACCTAGACTAGAGTGTTGCCAAACTCCATCGCTCTGGGTGACCTTCCCCAGCTGTATCTGGAGACAAGAGGCCATGCTGAAGGACAGCAGAAGTCAACTCCCTGGTTTCTGAACTCCCTTTGTCCAGCATCACTTTCTGGACATGTCCTGACAGGAAAGACACACAACCACAACAAAAATGCCCGTGGGAGTGAATCTGTGATTCTTCACTCGGATGCTTTTTTCCAGTCTCTCCTCTGCACAGAGGAAGTTTGGGATCCCAAGAGGAGAAATTATTTCTCCCTGTAATTATGACCATCCAGAGCTTTGAGATCTTATGCTACTTCTCCAGTGGCTGCCTTCCACAGAGAAAGCAGACTGAGGCACCATGAATGATGGACCTCCTGCTTCTGCTTCTGGTGCTGCTGGTGTCCATGCCAGTCTCTGGGAAGCATGGACTGAAATGCCCACTGAGTTTGGAGCACCAGGATGGAAACAGTCCAGTGAGCTTTTACAGGCCAGGAGACCATCTCGTTGGTATATTCATCAGTGTCCACACAACGTTCCAAACATCTTGGCTTTTCAACATGGCTCCTTCTATTCAGTCTGATTCAGGGTAATTCAGGAACTGCATTCCTTCCATTTGCATTTCTAACACTCTCCTTTTCTTCTTATTTCACTTATTCCTATATTGTAGCACTTTGTCTGATTTCTTGAATAATTTTCATTTCCATGGCTTCTCTCTTTTGTCTTATTTTGTGGAAGAGACTCAGATCCACGGATGGCACTAAAAAAACCATGAAAGAATTCCAGATTATTTTCTTCTTCTCCCAGTTTATTCCTTTAATTCATTCCTTAAATACTGGATTTTATATACAGTAGTGATCCTTGGTTTTGAATCAATAGAGTCTACTTAAGATTCAGTAGGTTTGTGGAGACAGAGGATTTAATTTTTTTAAAAAAATATTTGTTGTTGCTTTCGATTATAATAATAAACCTTTTTCACAATAGGGAAACTTATGGTTTTTTAGAAGCCTTACAATTAATTTTTGCCATTCAAATGGTCAACAAGAACTCCCAGCTCCTGCACAATCTCACACTTGGCTATGACATCCATGACAACTATGTGAGCCCTTTACGCACTTCAGATGCCTTGCTGGACCTTCTCTCCACTGGAGAAGCCAATGTCCCCAACTATAGCTGTGGAAGGAAGGAGAACCTTCTGGCTCTTCTTGATAGAGATAAAAGGGACATCTCCATCCAGATATCAACATTAGCAGACCTCTACAAAGTCCCACAAGTGTGCGTGTGTTTCTCTATTTTGGTGTTTTGATGCAACCATATCTTTTCCATGGAATTCAAAAGCTGTTTTTACAACATACCATCTATGTATGTATGTTTATAAATAAAGTTATATGTGTAAACAATTACAGGCAAGTTTGTCTAATAGATACTGTGGGTAAAATATATGCCATGTTCCTCTTAAGTAAACTTGAAATTGGGTAGAAGAAAAGTGCATTCCTTGATGAAGACCAAGAAGGTTTTAGGAAGAGTTAAAAGCTGCATAAATTTGTATAATAAGTAAGAACTCAATTAATAATGTAATATTTTCAACAGATTTGTCCTGAAATATCTAACCACAAAATATTTCAGTTAGGTAAACCACAGTTTGCTGCCTTTCTAGATGTTAGTGCAGCATTTGATACAGTAGAGAGAGAAACATTATGGAGGAAATTGACTGCCCTCAAAATGGAGCTCAGCCTGTTGGCCCTGATCCAAGCCCTTTCTCCAAGCCCTTGTTTGAGAGGGAGGCTTGGGCTCAATGGAGCCCTGAGAAGAAGGATCGATACTTACCAAGGAGGAAGGGAAGGGGGCATATTTGAACCCTTGTTATTCCCTCTTGATATTAATTACTTGCCTGCACTAATGAAGGATTCTCAAATACATATATCTAACATGCTAAACGCATATGAGAACACCATGGTTTATTATTCACAAAGAATCCAGGCTATTGAAGAAGAGAAATATGTAACCATCCTCAGTATGTTTGGAACAGTGAAACGGATCAGCTGCTCCCAACACACCTTCCAAATTGCCAAGTATTGAAACCAGAAATGCCTATAGGGTGAGTCTTCAGAATAAGAGGTTACCTGAATTAGAGGGCCATGAATTAAGGTTTGGATGGCACAGCTACTGATGGAATGATAAAAGTAAAGTTAACGTTGATTTTAATAATCACTTTGTTAGATGCACCAAACTAAGAGTTTGGAATAAATATAAAACAAGGCTGCCCCTTTGGCCTTTTTATAGAAAAGAAATGGTGGTGAAGCCAGACTGGTTGATGTATGGTAAAAGTTTGTCTTTCAAGCCAGGTGACCCAATACTAAAGGCCAAGGGAAGCCCTTTATGTTTGCCATTGGTTTACTTATCAACAACTGAAAGGAAGATTTAAACTGGATAAAAAGTGCTATGGGTTTGACTTTGTTAAAAATGAATTGGAGGGAAAGGGGAAAAAAAAGAAGAGCTGAAATTTTTTTCCTTTTAATCTGTGAAGCCTTGGATAATATGCAGAGGCAATTGAATAAAGAGTGATACTGTTTCCTGCTAAGGTTTTTTATCGCCTGGAATCCAATTTTTATAATTAAAGCCTTTTTTAAAAAATATATTTCTATTTCTAAAGGATATTTTGTTCATTTTCTATTTTAATTTTATTATTGGTATTCTTCTTTTTTCAATTTTTAGTTTTTTCTTTCTTTTTTAGAGCCTGTTTTTTATATTTTCTCATTCTAAAAACCTTTTTTTCCTTTTCCTTCCTTTTGTGTATTGGAACTAAGATACCTAATTATTGGACTTTTTCTTATACCATCCTAGTTTTTTATTTATATTTTTTCTTTTTTTAATTCAATCTATTGACATATTATTGATACATTATTGATTTTTTTAATCTTTGTTGACTAGGATTGTTTTTTGTTGCTCTATCCCCCTTTTTCTCTATTTTTATAGGGGCTAGCTCCCTCCTTCTTTATCATTTTTATACTACTAAGTTTTACCTTTTTATTATTGGCCTTTTTTTCTCCGCAATTGGTGTTGGCAATTTCTGTAACAATGAGTAGAAGACCTTCAATTCCACAAGCAACAACTCCCACATCGACAATATCACAACAAGAAAAGGAAAAAGAGAAAGAAGATACAATACAGAAGATACTACAAGCGGTAAGTGAGATTGGAAAAAGAACAGAGATAACTGAGATAATTGAGCAGAAGTTGGACAAGACAGATGAAAATATAAAAGCTCTACAGCAAACAATGGAGAAATATGGTGAGAGGATTAAGAAAGTTGAGGAGCAGCAAGAACAAAGAGACAAAGAAATGAGGAGTTTCAATACCAGATTAAATGAAGTTGAGAGAGACCATAATGAATCATTGAGAGGCGAAGTTGATAGATCAGAATTCTATTTGAGATTTCAAAATGTGGAGGAAGAGAAGGGCGAAAACCTGCTGGAGAAAATGATACAAATACTGGCAGAATTGTTAGAAATAACGGAAGAGAAAATGAGGGATGGAATAGATGAAATATTTCGTGTCTATACAAGATATGCAATGAGGAATAAACTTCCAAGAGAAATCCATATTAGATTTACTAAGAAGAGCATTAAATCACAAATACTGCAAGCAGCTAGAGACAAGACATTGAAGCACAACAATAAAGACATTACAGTATTGAAACAGGTACCAAGAAGAATAAGAGAGAGGAGAAGAGAATATGCGTTCTTAACCAAAGAGCTGTTGAGGAGGGGAGTAAATTACAGATGGTTAATACCAGAAGGCCTTCTGTTTGTGTGGTGGGAACAAAGACATAGAATTGATACAGTGGAGAAAGCAGAACTTTTTTATGATGAATACTTTAGAGGAAAGGAGGGAAATGGAAGACAAGAGGAGCTGATTGTGGAACTCTCAAAGGAACGTGCAGCAACAAGTGAAGAAGCAAAACAACTTTGGTAGGTGGTGTATCCAGAGAACAAAGAGAAGTTAGATCGACTAGAGCAATAAAACCCTCCTACAAGACTTAAAATGGATGAAAGAAAATTGATTTCGATGAATATAAATGGACTCAATTCGATTGCTAAAAGAAGGAAAATATTTCATAAATTAGAGAAATTAAAATTTGATATAATTTGTTTACAAGAGGTTCACATTAAAAAACAACATGAATATGTATTGAGACAAAGAAAGCTAGGAAAGTTATTTACATCATTGGCTCAATGTAAAAAGAGAGGAGTGGCCCTGTATATTAAAGATACAATTATTGCAGAATTGATTTATACAGATGAAGATGGGAGGATTTTAATGGTGGAGATAATAGATAACAACGCTAAAATGCTTCTGATAGCAATATATGCACCAAGTGAGAATCAAGAAGAATTTTATAAGAAGTTATATCAAAAATTGACTGAATTGGACTATGCAAATATTTTATTGATGGGAGATTTTAATGGGATAATTAATGACCAACTTGATTACAAATCAGAAAGAACTAAAAAGAAAATTAGAAGGAAGCTACCAAAGTCCTTTTTTCAAATGACAGAAGAAATTAACATTAAAGATATATGGAGAGAGAGAAATATTGGAAATAAAGAATTTACTTTTTATTCAAATAGGCATGAATCATGGTCAAGAATAGATATGGTATGGGCATCTGCAGATATGCTCTCTGATATAGAAGAAATTCAAATTGAAAGTGGGACCTTAATCCACTGATAGTTGCCTGGAAAGGACAGAAGAGAAGATCTAGATGGACATTAAATAATATGATTTTGAAAGAAGAAGAATTTAAAAAGAAAATTGAGACAGAACTTACTTTTTTTTTTCAAGGAAAACAGAAAGGAAGATACATCATTACAAACTCGATGGGATGCGATGAAGGCCTATATAAGAGGTATGATAATTGACTATATAAGGAAAAGAAATATCAAACAAAAAAAGATATCCAAAATATTGGAAGATGACCTTATGAAATTAGAAAAAGAACTACACCAATCACCGCAAAGGAAAGACATTGAAAGGAAAATGGATATGATTAAACATAAAAATATGACATATTTTTACTGGGAATTGTACCAGAGACATTCAGCAAAGAATTGAAATATTTGATTGTTAATATACTGACAACTGCTAGAATTGTATTTGCTAAAAATTGGAGAAATGATAAGATACCTGCACAGGAGGAAGTGATTAAGAAAATTTTGGATTGTGCCGAAATGAGCAGATTAACATTTGAAATTAGGGATCAAGAAGAAAAGCAGTTCTATGAGATATGGAATATGTTTTACCAATGGTTAGATAAAAAAGTTTGGTAATATATGGATATAATGGAGATAAATAGAATTGTTGAAAAGAAATACAATATAGAGACTATAACATAGAGAATTAATAATAACGATTATAGCTTTCTTTCTTTTGTAATAGAGAGTATTGATGATGAGGAGATGTCACTGAGATTTGTGACCGACCGACACACTTGAAACTGTTATTGGTTTATGTTTTGTATGTTTGTCTGTCTTGTTTCTTTTCTGGAAAATAATAAAACTTTTATTTAAAAAAATGAATTGGAAATCTCATATGGTAATGATGAACATATTATCGCTAAGATCTATAAAATGTTATTCAAATTAAATTTGGAAAATGAACATGTAAAACATTGTATGATTCAGTGGGCAGGGAATTTTGGATATAATGTGATGCTTGAACAATGGTAAAAATGTGGATGAAGGGCTTAAAATTTACATTAAATTATAATCTAAAAGAAAATGTCTATAAGATGATGTATCATTGGTATTTAACACCACATAAGTTATCCAAGATGTATAAAGGTATGTCAAATGAATGTTGGAAGTGTAAAAGTAAAGAAGGGCTTTTATCGTCTATGGTGGACATATGATAAAGAAAAAAATGTGGATTATGATTCATATTTTGATTCAGAAAATTTTAAAAATGGAGATAAAAATCAAACCAGAACTTTTCCTTTTGATTCTAATGGAAAAAGAACTGGAGAAAAAAATTGGAACTTTGTTATATATGTTGACAGCAGCAAGACTGTTGTATGGGCAAACATGGAAGGACGCTTTGATTCCTAGCAAGGACGAATGGTTGCAGAAGTTGGCAGAAATGGCAAAACTGACCACTTTGAATAAAGAAAAGAACATAAGTACTTTTCTTTCCACATGGAAACCACTTCTGAACTTCATGGTTGAAGTGGAAAAGAATGAAACTTTGATTTTGATTTTTTACTGAGTAGATTGATAGATCTTTACAGAAATGGCTTGTTCATGTTATTATGAACAAGCAAAAAGTTGTGATTTGATAATGCCTTATTTTACTGCAACAGAGAGAGTCAGAAGTCAATGTTTCTTTTTCTTTTCTTATCCTCCCTCAGTTCTCTTGCCACTTTTCCTCCCCACTGTTTTTCTATTTCCTTTTGTATGCTGTATTTTACAATATTTTATAACTCAATAAAAATGTTATAGAAGAAATAAAGAAAGCAGAAATAACTAAATAACTTAGGGCGGTGTTTACTTGAGCAAGATTTCATCTATAGCTAAATTTCAAGGATTTAACTAAGTCCCTTATAATTAACAGACTTTTATTTGTGGAGCTCCAACGATAGAAGATGTAATACAACTGTAGGTTGAGTGTCAATTGCAGAAGGAAGAGATGCCTTGGACTGCACTTTAGACAAACAACCTATTGGGAGACTTACGTTAAACCAACATATTTCCTGTTAGATTTGCATGAAGAGTCAGAAGCAGAGTGCTTCAGTGAAGAGTTTATTAGTGACTACAGCTCATAACAGACCGATTTGGCTGGACTGCGCTACTATAAGCCGCAGTTGCCAGCCAATCAGAGTGCAGGTTTTCCCACTTTTTAAACCAATCATTTCTGACATTTTACAAGAACAGTTCAAACTTAACCAATGACATTCAAACCTGCATACATAACACCCCTCCACTAGTTCAGTCCATACTCAAACCCCAACCTATCTAATGTCTTTTAAATAGGTGGGGCTCTAATGCAATGCTGAGACCTTCGTGGTTCAGAAGTTTTAACGTCTCACCAGTGAGAGGGAAATGTGTCTGTTGACATTTCCCTAGTTGGGTTTCCTGTGAAAGAAGACCCTGTTTGATTGTTAGAATTGGTCTCTCCTCCCAACCCATCTCCAGCCCAATGTCAGCACCCAAGTCAGGTAGTGATGTGCAATCTTCCACTTGTAAGGATGGATTTTGCATTGTGACAGGTTTTGGGATGGTTCCTGTCGAATGGCTCGCTACATGGGGTTGATTCTTGTTTGCTGATTATCCTCATGTTCCTCCCCTCCTCCCTAGAAAAAGCATTAGGTATGGGAACTAGAGAGGAACAATTGCAATGTTCCTGAGGTAACCTGGATCGCTGATCAATGTGCTGCTCCAGAGGACTCCATCCTCTGTTTGTACCCTGTAAGAACGAGGGCCTGTGATTTGAGTTATTTCAGCAGGAATCCATGAAGGTTCACCCATAAGGTTCTTAGCATAAACAGAATCACCCACACTGAATGTGCGAACTTTGCTAGTGGAATCTAATGGTGCGTTGGGTGCTATGTAAGGGATGAAGGTCAAGGGGAGACCTAAGTTTCTACCCATCAACAACTCTGCTGGGGATAAGTTAGTTGATGGGTTAGAGTGATGTGCTGAACACTAAGAAGTTTTTCAAGCTTCTCAGTGATGTCCCAGGACCCAATTGCTGAAGCTTTTCTTGGTAAACGTAAAACCATTCATTCAGCCCGGCCATTAGCTGAAGGTTCCCGCTGTCAGGGCATGTCTGATACCCAGTTGTGCTAGATAGGATTCAAAAAGGTTGGATGTAAATTGAGGGCCATTGTCAGAGACAAGAACATCAGGTAACCCGTGGGTTACAAAAAGCTTTTTGAGCTGCTTGATGACAGCATCAGTTGTGGTGGATGCCATAGGGATTACCTCTAGCCATTTGGAATATGCATCTACTATAATATGAAGGTGTGCCCTCTGGTAGGGCCAGCGAAATCAATGTGAATCCTAGACCATGGGCCCCTAGACATTCCCATTCCTGTTTGGGGGCAAGAGGGGTGGGCAGGCCTGACTACCTGACAGTTGGGACAAGATGCAACCCAGTTTTCAACCATTTTGTCAATACCTGGCCACCATACATAACTCCTGGCCAATCCCTTCATCCTACAATACCAGGATGACCTCATGTAGCATTTCCAAAACCTCCTTTGCAGTTTTGCAGGAATAACCACCCTGTTACCCCACAAAATACATCCTCTTAATACAGATAATTCAGTTTGCCTGGATTTAAAAGGTTGGGCAAGGTGAGGTAGATCTTGAAGAGGCCAACCTTTCTTAATCCAGCCTATAATAGGAGCCAATAAAGTGTCTTTGGCAGTCTCTCTGGCAATTTCAGCAGCTGTACTGGAAGCTTGGCAACAGTTTCTAGGAAAAAGGTGTGTGCCTCAGGTTCAAAGTCCTCCTTGTGATAAGGAAGTGGGCACGACTCAAGGCATCAGCATGTCCAATGTCCTTGCCAGGCTTGTGAATAAGGTTGTATGAATAAGCAGCAAGAAATTCAGTCCACCTCAGCATTCTTGGTGACAGGATAGTGGTTGTATTTGTCTCCTGCCACAATGCCTAACAAAGGTTTGTGATCTGTGACAATGGTAAATGTTCTCCCATAAATACTCATGAAATTTCTTGATAGCTGCAACAATTGCCAATGCTTCCTTGTCCATTGGCTGTAATTCCTCTCTGCTTTGGTCAGGGTGCAGAGTAAATGCAATAGGGGCTTCCTCCCACTGGGAAGCCTGTGGCTCAAAAAAAACCCCACTCCAAAGGGGATGCATCACAAGTCAGTACAACAGGTAAATTCTCAGAGAACTGTATGAGTACAGCATCAGACGGATTAGTCTTTTAATACTGTTAAATGCTGATTGTTCCTTCCCCCCAGACCCAAACAGACTTTTGTCAAGTAATCTGTGTAATGGTTCTGCAATGGTTGCCTTCTGAGGTAGGAACATGTGATAAAGTTAATGAGTCCAAGGAAAGCTTGCAAATCTGTTTTATTTTGGTCTAGGGGCTTTGATTGCTTGAACCTTGGCATCTGTAGGATGGATGCCATGCTTGTCAATCATGTAGCCCAAGAACTCAACCTTGTCAGTTCTAAGAGAGTGCATTTTTCTTCCTTAACTTTAACCCGCTTTCTTGAATCTGGTAAGGACTTCTCTGAGTCTCTCTTGTAATTGAGTGTCATTTTGCAGAGATTAACACATCATCAAAGGCACTACCCCTGGCAGTCCTTGGAGCATCCTTTCCATAAGGCTTTGGAAAATGGTGCCACACTTACTCCAAACTGTAACCTTACATTTGAAGGCACCTCTATGAGTTACAATGGTTTGGCCTCTGCAGTGGCATCACCAACTGTTAGTTGTTGATATGCCTGGGCCAGATCTAATTTGGCAAAGACTGTACCCTGCCAAGTGAATGTAATAAATGATGCACCACTGGAACTGATATGCCTCTGCTGAAGCATGGTTCAATGTCCCCTTATAGTTCTTACAGATTCTCACTGACCCATCAGTCTTGACTGGTGTGACTATGGGTGTCTCCCATCTGTGGTCAGTGGGTCTAAAACTCCTTGAGCTATTAGTTTATCTAACTGTGCATCAATTTTTTCCTTTAAGGCAAATGGGACCCTTCTGGGCTTTAAACGAATTGGGGGCACCTTGGGATCTAGGTTGAAAGTGATAGGGGTCCCCATATACTTGCCCAATCCTTTGCTGAAGACCTCTGGAAACTCAGACTTCAAGCCCTCCTCCCATTCAGTGATGCTCACGTGATTGATCTTGAAGTCTAGGCAGTTGAAGTGAACATAAAGGTTCACCCCAGGCTCATGCTGTCCACAAGAATTGGAACCACCAACAGTCAAGGCAAACAGGCAGTAGACAAGGGTCCACCAAATTCTTGGGGGGGGGGGCTGGATTGAGATCTCCTGTGGGTGGGACTCAAGACTAATGGTGCCTTTGACCACCTCAGTCAGGCTCAGTCTGGTCATCCCCCGCCCTACTTGTGCTGCAAAAGATCTGCAGATTTGGGCAATCTAATTGTTCAGGGGAAGAAAGAATAGATAGCAGAACAGACACTTTTGGATATTAAACATGGCTAATGCAAAAAGGCTGTGTACATAAATAAATTCCTGCATGTATGGTTTATAAGTAGGATCACAGAATTTTACCATTATGAATTTGTAAGAGCCCTGAGACCATCTAGCCCAACCCCTCCTCTCTGCAGGAATCCCAGTTAAAGCTTCTCTTACTGTTGGCTGCTCAGTCTTTGCATTCAGACAATCCATGAAGAGGAGCCTGAACTGCTCTGCTTCACTGGCTCAGCTCTAAAACAGCTCATCCTTTTATTTTATTTATTTTATTTTACTTGACTTGTATGCCACCACTCTCCGAAAGGACTCGGGGTGGCTCACAGTTAAAAACATAGAACAATAAATAATTTAAAAAGAAATTAAACCCAAACAAGTCAAATCCGACAGTAAAAACCCATTTAAAATCCCACCCTCCCCCACAGGAGGCCAGTCCAGCCCAGCCTGTAAAAACAACCAAGTTTTTAGATTGCACCGGAAAGAGGAGAGATCGGGAGCTAATCGGAGCTCAATGGGTAGTTGATTCCACA
>SOZL01000200.1:26648-38783 GCA_009733165.1 Naja naja | reverse complement strand
TAGGTGATCTTGACTCCTGAGATCACCTCTGATACTGCCGCTTGGGGCGGTCCCGGGATCTAAACTGACTCGTAGGGTTGGTGAAAGTTGGGGAGCCTCCTGTTGATCCCAGGGATGTCGCAAAGTCCCTGGTTGATCCAGGACAGCCTTTACCCGAAGCTGAGGCAGCCATCGGGCTGAAGAAGCTGTGACAGCTCAGAGGAATGAGATTGGAAGAAGTTTGTCGGTCGGTGAGATCATCTTGTTTTTAACCCTTTGGGAACATCCTAGCAACTCTAATGGTGTGAAATTGAGAGTGATATGGAATAGGCGGCGGAAGAGATTGTGTTTGAAAGTAAAGGTTTTGTTTCTTCTTTCTTTTTATGGCTTTAAAGACTTTCCTTTTACTTTTTCCTCTTGGGACTCTCTGAATACCTTTTACATTTTGTTGAATCTTGTCTCTTTTTCCTTTTTGGCATTAGGGGCTCTAACGTAATTTGGTTATTTTGATTTGATTACTTTTTATTTTTGCATATAAGAAATGGCCACCGAGATTTTTACTGTCCTTCTTGTTTTGAATAAGACAGGAAGTGATACATTTTGGAAGTCACTTGGCAAGGAAGTGAAAGTTGGTTGTAAGATACAATATTGCTACTAGAGACCTGTTATCTTATATAAACATACACACTTGCAAGGACTGTATCCAAGGCTCCGTTGATTAGAAAGTGCTGGATAGGTGCTTTTGGAATATCTCTGAGCCTTCAGTTTGGAACTGAAGAATAAAATGACCTTGGAGAGCTTTTTAAAATAAAAGAATTGGATCTCTTCGAGAGGCAAAAACAGAGGAGCTGCTATCTTCCTGCCTTCACTAGTTAAGCTCTGGACTCTGCATAGTGGCAATGGAATAAAGAGTGATATTGCTTCCTGCCAAGACTTTTATTGTTTGAATTTAATTTTTTATAATTTGAGCCCCTAAAAATATTTTTTGTTATTCCTAAAGGGAATTTTACTATTTTACTATTTTTATCCTTTTCTTATTGATACCTTCCTATTTTTAACTCTTAGCCTTTTTCTTTTGAGAGTTGGTTTTTTTTTTTTATTCTAATTGGAAACAAGATAGTTAACTATTGGACTTTTTTTTTTATTATCCTATTTCCTTTTAAATTCAAGTTTTTAAATTTTTGCCTTTTTCTAAATTATTGTTGTATTATTGATATGTAATTGAACCCCTTTTTTTCCTTTACTATTCTTTTTCCTTTTTTCTTGTTAAAAGGATTGTTCTTCTCCCTTTTATAACACTAATTTTTATTTTTATTTTTGCTTATTGGCCTTTTTTTTTTTTTCCTTCCTTCTTTTTGAATTGGTTCTGACAACCTCTGCAACAATGAGTAGAAGACCTTCAATTCCACAAGTAACGGCTCCCACAACAGAAGAGGCAATACAGAAGATATTACAAGCAGTAGGTGAGATTGGAAAAAGAACAGAGATAATTGAACAGAAGCTAGACAAGACAGATAAAAAGCTAGACAAGACAGATGAAAAGCTAGACAAGACAGATAAAAAGTTAGACAAGACAGATGAAAATATAAAGGTTTTACAGCAAATAATGGAGAAATATGGTGAGAGGATGAAGAAAATTGAAGAGCAGCAAGAACAAAGAGACAAGGAAATGAAGAGTTTTAATACCAGATTAAGGGAAGTTGAGAGCGACCATAATGAATCTCTGAAGTGAAGTTGATAGATCGAATTCTATTTGAGATTCCAAAATGTTGAGGAAGAGAAGGGTGAAAATCTACTGGAGAAAATGACACAGATTTTGGCAGAACTGTTAGAAATAACGGAAGAGAAGATGAGGGATGGAATAGATGAAGCATTTCGTGTCTTTACAAGATATGCAACGAGGAATAAGCTCCCAAGAGAAATTCATATTAGATTTACTAAGAAGAGTATTAAATCACAAATTTTGCAAACAGTCAGAGACAAGACGCTGAAGCACAACAATAAAGATGTCACGGTATTGAAACAGATACCAAGAAGAATAAGAGAGAGAGAGGAGAATATGCATTTTTATCCAGAGAATTATTGAAGAGAGGGATAAATTATAGATGGCTAATACCAGAAGGCCTCTTGTTTGTCTGGCGGGAACAAAGACATAGAATCGACACAGTGGAGAAGGCAGAGTTATTCTATGAGAGCTATTTTAGAGGAAAAGAGGGAAACGGAGGACATGAAGAACTGATTGTGGAACTTCCAAAGGAAGGTGCAATGATAAGTGAAGAAGAAGAACAACTTGGAGCAGTAGGCGGTCTACCTAGAGAACAAAAAGAAGTTAGAACGACTAGAGCAAAACAACCTATATATAAGACCTAAATGGAAGGGAAAAATTGATCTCAATGAATATAAATGGACTCAATTCAATTGTTAAAAGAAGGAAAATATTTCATAAATTAGAGAAATTAAAATTTGATATAATTTGTCTGCAAGAGGTCCATATTAAAAAGCAAAATGAATATGTATTAAGGCAAAGAAAGTTAGGAAAGCTATTTACATCATTGGCAATGTAAAAAAAGAGGAGTGGCTTTATATATTAAAGATACAATTACTGCAGAATTGATTTATACAGATGAAGATGGGAGGATTTTAATAGTGGAGATAATAGATAACAACACTAAAATGCTTCTGATAGCAATATATGCACCAAGTGAGAATCAAGAAGAATTCTATAAGAAATTATATCAAAAGTGATTGAATTAGACTATGCAAATATCTTTCTGATGGGAGATTTTAATGGGATAATTAATGACCAGCTTGATTATAAATCTGAAAGAACCAAAAGAAAATTAGAAAAAGCTACCCAAGTCCTTCTTTCAAATGATAGAAGAAATGAATATTAAAGACATATGAGAGAGAGAAATATTGGAAACAAAGAATTTACTTTTTATTCAAATAGACATGAATCATGGTCAAGAATAGATATGGTATGGGCATCTGCAGATATGCTCCCGATATACAGAAAATTCAAATTGAAAGTGGGATCTGGGCGGATCACAATCCATTGACAGTTGCCTGGAAAGGACAGAGGAGAAGATCGAGATGGACATTAAATAATATGATCTTGAAAGAAGAAGAATTTAAAAAGAAAATTGAGGCAGAACTTACCTTTTTTTCAAGGAAAATAGAAAAGAAGATACATCTCTACAAACTCGTTGGGATGCGATGAAGGCTTATACAAGAGGTTTGATAATTGACTATATAAGGAAAAGAAATATTAAACGGAAGAAGACACTCAAAATCTTGGAAGATGATTTTAGGAAATTGGAAGAAGAATTACAACAATCACCAAGGGAAAGATATTAAAAGGAAAATGGATGTGATTAAACATAAAATGGCTCTAATGGACAAGGAAGAAATCGCTCAAAAGATTAAAGGCTAAACAAAATTACTTTGAAAACGGTAATAAGCCAGGAAGGTGGTTAGCGTATAAAATTAGAAAGGAAAGAGAAATAAAGAAAATTGGCCAATTAATAGATGGAAAAGGGAATATACAGCATGGGAATGATGAAAAGAAAAAATTATCCGAGACTACTATGAAAAACTGTACTCCCAAGAAGATATCCTAGAAGAAAAATTGAAAAGTATTTACAAAAGACAAGACTACCACAGATACCTGAAGATATTGAGACAATGTTAGAAGGGAACATAACCATGATGGAATTAACAGAAGCCTTGAAGAAACAAAATACAGGAAAAGCACCAGGCCCAGATGGTCTACCGTGAATTTTACAGGACCTTCCAGGAAGTGTTAAGCACTCCCTTCTAGAAGTGATGAATGAAGTCTTATTAAAAAGAGAATACCTGAGACATGGTTGGAAGCTTATATTACCCTAATACCTAAAGAAGAAATGGACCTACAAGAAGTTAAAAATTATAGACCTATCTCATTGTTGAATTCAGATTATAAAATCTTTGCTTCAATTTTGGCAGAAAGAATGAAAAGATACTTAAATGAATTTATCCACACAGATCAAAATGGATTTTTGCCAAAACGACAAATTAAGCAAAATGTGAGAATAATTTTAGATACTCTGGAGTATTATGAAACACATTCTGAAAAACAGATGGCACTGATGTTTTTAGATGCTCAAAAGCATTTGACAATGTGAACTGGCGATTTATGATATTGCAAATGATGCAAATGGGCTTTGGAAAAACTTTATACAAACTATTGAGGCAATATATAATAATCAAACAGCAAAGATATTGGTAAATGGAGAGCTAACAGAATCTATAGGGATAAGAAAAGGAACCAGACAAGGTTGTCCTCTGTCACCCCTGCTGTTTGTTTTAACACTAGAAGTACTGAATAGAGCTATCAGAGAAGATGAAGAAATAAAAGGAATGAAAATTAAAAAGAAGAATATAAACTACAGGCGTTTGCAGATGATTTGGTATTCATACTAGAGGATCCACTTAAATCAGCACCTAAGTTGATAGAACAAATAGAAGAATATGGAATGGTGGCAGGTTTAAAAATTAATAAAGATAAAACAAAGATCCTAACAAAGAATATGTTAGCAAAACGCAAGAAAGATTTAGAAGATTTATTAGAGATCCAGATTGCAAATAAAGTTAAATATTTGGGAATAAATATAACATCAAGATGCAGTACATTGAAAGAAGATAATTATATAAAACTCAAACAGCAGATAGCGACAGATCTTAAAAGATGGGAAAATATGCAATTATCTCTTATTGGCAGAATATCGACAGTTAAGATGAATGTTTTACCCAGAATCTTATACTTATTTCAGACAATTCCAATTAGACTTGGGAAAGAATACTTTGAAGATTTAAATAAAATCACATCAAAATTCATATGGCAGGGCAAAAAGCCAAGAATCAAATTTAAGCTATTACAAGATGCAAGGTCAAGAGGGGATTCGCACTACCAAATTGGGAATTGTATTATCAAGCTGCAAGCCTGATGTGGGTGAAAGAATGGATAACATTGAGAAACAATAGATTGTTAACTTTAGAGGGTCATGATCTATTACTAGGATGGCATGCTTTCTTATGGTATAAGGGAACTAAAAACAAGGATATTTTAGAAGACACTATGTTCGAGAAGCTTTGTTTTTAAATTGGGAAAAACCAGAAAACAACATTATATACAAATTCCATTATGGGTATCTACTATTGAAGCTTTTTCATATGCAATAATATACAAGAAGGAACAAACAGTTAGATATGAAGAGATTTTAAATGAAAAGGGTGAACTCAAATCGATGCAAACACTACAAGAACAAGGTATAAAAATGAATTGGTTTTCATATTTGCAAGTACAATCTAGATATGATGAGGATGTTAAGAATGAAGGGATTTATAAAAAGCAAACTGAATTAGATAAAATTTTGATGGGCACGAACGAAAAAATGATTAAAAACTTTATGGTTATTTATTAGAAGTTAGAATGGAAGAGGAGCAGGTTAAGGAAACAATGATTGCTTGGGGAAAAATTTTGGTTATGGGATAGATTTAGAGAGATGGCAAACACTGTGGGATCAGAATTATAAAATGACAATGTCAACTGCATATAAAGAAAATTTGTATAAGATGTTTTACAGGTGGCACCTATCCCGAGAAGGATTGCAAGAATGTTCAAGGATAAATCGGATAAGTGTTGGAAATGTCACCAGATACCTGGCTCCTACTACCACATGTGGTGGACTTGCGTTGATGCTAAAAGATACTGGACTAAAATCCACATGTGGCTGGAAAAATGATACAACAACATATAGACTTGAAACCTGAGATATTCCTGTTGGGAATTGTCCCAGAGACATTTAACAAAGATTTGAAATATCTGATTGTTAATGTACTGACAGCCGCTAGAATTGTATTTGCTAAAAACTGGAGAAATGATAAGACACCTACGCAGGAGGAAGTGATTAAGAAGATTTTGGATTGTGCGAAATGAGTAGATTAACATTTGAAATTAGGGATCAAGAAGAAAAGCAGTTTTATAAGATATGGAATATGTTTTATCAATGGTTAGACAAAAAGTTTGGTAATGTATTTTTGGGAATATAAAGATAGATAGAACTGTTGAAATAATATAGAGATTATAATATGACAAAGGATTAATAATAAGGATTATAGCTTTTCCTTTTGTAATATTGAGTATGAATAATGAGGGGTAGGCACTGTGATTTTTGACCGACCGACATACTTGAAATTGATATGGATTTATGTGTTGTATGTTTGTTTGTTATGTTTGTGTTTTTGGAAAAATAAAACTTTTATAAAAAAAAAACTGGACCAGGGTGGGATTCAAAATTTTTAACAACTGGTTCTGTGGGCGTGGCTTAGGTGGTGGGTGGCTTGGTCATGTGACTGGGTGGACATGGCTTGGTGGTCATGTTATTGGCTGAGTGTGGCCAACTCAATATCACTCACATCGAGGCACGCACCTCCTCGCCTGGCCTCTCATGACTGTGGGGATGCTGCAACAGTTGTAAATGTGAAAAATGTCATAAGTCACCTTTTGCAGTGCCATTGTAACTTTGAATGGTCACTCCATACAAGCAAAGTACCAGCAAAGGAGGGGAAAAATAACTGCAGAGAAGTTCCTGAGACAGGAAGTCTAGTCCTGCCAAGAATGTAATAAGGGTTAACGGAGAGGCAGTTTCTGTAAGCAACACCACAATGTTTCCTTCCTGCCTTCCTTACAGGATTAGGCCAGTAATTTCTTCTAACAGCCGGTTCTCTGAACTGCTTAGAATGTTAACAACCGGTTCTAGCGAATAGGTGCGAACTGGTAGAATCCCACCCCTGGACTGGACAGCCACTTGTCTAGAATGGTATAGGGCTCCTACTTGAGCAGGGGTTGGACTAGAAGACCTCCAAGATCCCTTCCAACTCTGTTATTATGTTGTTCTCTTATCTAGAGGTCTGTTTCTTCTAAATATTGAAAGATGCACCTGCTTATAGGCAGGGATTGAGAAGAGGCATTTCACTTGACCTGCATTTAAATACATTTATTTTTACCTACTAATATGTCAATATCCCTTGAAATGTCCATTTCTCTGAATCTTACTACTTTAATTAGTGTGTGGTTTCAAACACCTATGCTTGGAAAAGTTGTGTAACAAAAATAAGTGGGAACTGTCTGTGTTTGTCTTACATGAAGGTACAATGTGGAAATGACGTGGACTAAATGAAGCCAAACCAGATTAAATTATTATTATATATTATTATTATAATTGACTTAAATCGGCCCCTCTGAAAGGACTCAAGGCCTCACAACTAAAATACAACAATAAATATTTTAAAAAGAATTAAACTTAAACAAGCCCAATAACTAGAATTAATTTAAAACTAATTTAACCCCCCCTCAAGAGGTCAGTCCAGCCCGGCCTGTTCAAACAGCCAGGTTTTCAATCATGGGCGAAAGACCGGAGATCAGGAGCCAAACAGAGCCCCAGGGGTAGTTGGTTCCACAAGGCGTAAAAATGTAGGTGGATTTTTTTTAAATTCATATTTATATGTCAGCCTTCTCCGAGACTCAGGGTGGCTTACAGTTTTGGGATACAACCCAAAGCCAGCAATAGCCTTCCTTCCATTGTATATGCCTGCTTATTACTAAGCGCAGTTTTACAAAGTCAGCTTATTGCCCCCAACAATCTTGGGTCCTCACTTTACCTACCCCGAGAGGATGGAAGGCTGAGTCAACCTTGAGCCTGGTGGGATTCGAGCCTGCAATAATTACAGGCAGCTGGAGCTAAGTGCTAGGCTATTAACAGCCTGCACCACCAAGGCTCTTTATTCAAAGATGGACAGTGGTATAGCAGTCTACTACTAATTTGCATCAGTTTCTCAGGTTTTCATTTATATGTATTTTGTAATTTGTTTCCACACTATACATAAGCTATTTAAGAAGAAATTTTCATGTACTGTTTTAAAAATACATATCTAAATAGCAATAATAGTGCCTTTTTCACTATATTTTCACTCAAGGAATAAGGTTTTAACTTGTAAGCTGAAGTGCAAAACTTGAAGAAGAGTGTGAGATGGAAGGTAGAGCTCTTCAAGAATCCAGAAAAATGGATCAGATAAGTTGTTTTAAAACTGGAGAAAAATATTAGCGACTTTCTCAAAGTCCATCTTTTCCCTTACCTATTACATGACATCCCTTGCTATTTTCTGGTGGTTCAACTATATGGAACATCTGTAGCTATGTTACAGCTTATTTTTGGTATACAACTTTCCATCATTAATGACCAGCTCCTGTGTGTATGCCCTGAATACTAGTGTAGGATGCTTCTCAGAAATGTCAATGATAGATCTAGATCCTATTAGATTCTATTATTGATGGAAATTTTAGAGCCAAGTTCTTGCTATATGAGTGCCAGAGTTGCTTCTGCAATCTCTAGCAGATGCTATTATAATCAGATTGTGAAAAGGGTACATACAACCCCTCAAACTGAATAGACCACATCATTGTGTTATGGAAAAGCATCTGGATCCTTTTTGGAAGTCTGGCACAGGAGAATTCCAAAACAAACAAAACAGAATAGTTAAATGAGGCCACGAAAGCCATTGATAGTGCAGGGACTGTCCCCCATCCACTGTGTTTTCTGAACAATTACAGAGAGGGTGGAATATTGCCAGAGGTGTCATGGTGCCAGATGGGAGGCTGACATATGTTCTTAACATCTGTTTGGCACCTTAATTTTTATCTAAATTAAAATAGGAACATTTGTCTGGATTCTGAAAACAAATTGGATGGTTTCATTTGTATTGTTTTAAATAGCTGCTATGGTGAGAAAGAAAGAACAGATAACCTGAGGTAAGCAAGGAAGCATTGCATCCATCACAATGTTTCAAGCCTTGCGGCTTGTTTGAAATTTCATCCATGCTGCCCATGCACAGAGGGAAAAACATCTGCCAAAGTGTATGTTTCATAGCCCTCATTTAGGTCTTGACTGAATAGGAATATATATGGGTACATGTGGAAGCCATATGCACCCTTGTACTATGCATGTATGCTTACATGGCTGAGACAGTAAAACCAATAATAATGTACCAGAAGGGTGGATGAATTATTAATTAATTAATTAATTAATTAATTAATTGGTCTTGTATGCCGCCCTATCTCCCTAGGGACTCAGCGCGGCTCACATCATAAAAACATACAATACAAAAGTTAAGAGAAATTAAAAGTTATTAAACCCAGTTCGACCAAACAAATTATCTAACACCCCAAGACATGACATTGAAGAACTAACCCCCCCGCCAGTCCAGGCTGGCTTATTCGAATAACCAAGTCTTTAGGCAGAAGGAGCGGAGGTCGGGGCCAGTTGTAGCTCCAGGGAAGCTGGTTCCATAGGATGGGCACTCCCACAGAGAAGGCCCTACCCCTAGGGACCGCCAGCCGACATTGTCTGGCCGACGGTACCCCATGGAGGCCCTGTCTGTGGGACACAGGACGATGGGCATTTGATGCTGGCAAGAGACGTTCCCACAATTATCCGATTTATCACTCAATGTGATTTTTTAAAAAAATGAGGATAGCTATTTAATGAAAGGTTTCATGAAAATTGTAAAAGCATTTACATTTCTATTCAATGGCTTTCTAGGATATCATTATTAGATGCCAACCCAAAACAGAAGGATTCAAAGCAACTATAAAGAAATAAGAGCTGTGAGACAGCTCTATAAGCAGTGTTATAAGACAGGCTTATAGGGGAAAATACTTAAGGTGGAGACAAATAGAATTCCAGTTGAATGTGCATTGTACTCTTCTACTCAACAATTAATCAGTTCTTGAACATCAGCCACTTTCTTGATTAGAAGAAAGTGGATTTTTCCCTAACAAAGCCAAAGGGGAGGGCAAGAAAAATTATGCATTATTTTCAGCTATCTCATATGCTTTCCCAAGCCTACTTTTAAAAAAACACAAAATCAATTGGAATATATATAAGCATTTATTTGTAGTCTGCATGTTGCCAACTCTTCATTAAACAAAGCATTATATACCTTTAGAAGCAGGAAAGGTAAAGTTATTTAATGTTTACAACATATAATTTGGGAATCTCTCCTCTGCTATTTAGCACAGAGGGGCTTCTTTCTGAAGGGCATGTCTTCAAGGTACTATACTGCATAGGACACATTGCTGGCAGGAGCAAGTATCTATTATTAAATGATGACATTAACAATATCCTGGAGAAAGGAATGTCCAAAAGCTGTACCTGCAAGCTGAAATATGGTGAATGGCAGCCTGATTTTGTGTACATGTTTGGATACCAAATGTCATTTAGATAAATTTCTCCTGTGCAGCAATGCCAGCATTAGTCTTATTCCAGCATATGTTGTTATCAGGTGCAGCCATTGGAAAAATATTTTTACTGTCATTTATTATAGTGGTATTTGGGAATAGTTGCTTAATGAAGCAGTTGCTAATCAAGATTACCTGCAGTAGATTCCTGCAGTGGATGGGGTTGGATTAAATGATATTGGAGCCTTTTATAATCTTTATATATTAATAATTCAACATATCTTTCATAGCAGGAGTGTGCTGCATGGATGAATGGATAGCATTCAGTTCAGAAGAATAGCAGGGTCAATGATATTGAAAGATACCAAGAAAGAACCAGGATGAGCTCACCACAGTTCATTGACAGCATCACCAAAACTATCTCAATACCATATCCCAGTCTGAGTCCCAACTAGGGAAGGTCCAATAATCCATTGATATTGGTACCTGTAGAGTATTTCATTTGTTAGGCAGCAGTGATTGTTTTATCTCTCATTGTGCAAGAATCTCTCTAGAACATTGTAGCTTCACCAGCTTCCAATTATTTAATTCTAACTGAAGGTAAGACATCTGAAGGAACTCCTTCTATGGCACATTTTCAGATCTGTAAGTATAAGACCACCAGAGAAGCTACAAAACTATAAAGAAATGAGTAATGAATACATACATATACTAAATGCAAATTCCAAAATACCACCAATAAACTGAAGAGCAATACATCCCAAACACAAATGCATTATAAAGAACATTTTTTAGAAATGGGAAGGCTGTGGTACACCCTGTCTCATCTGTATTTAAGTCTTTTCACCTTAAAAAGCAGCTCACTTAAGATCTTGAATTTCAGGATAGTATGAGTGCATTGCCCTCTTATTTTTGGACCAAATCTAGTTATTCTAGAAGGCTAATTCAAGTACTGCAAGCCTTAAGGGCATTCAGAACTAGAAGAACAGCAATGAAGCATATATGATTATCAAGGAAAATTACCCTAAAATGACAGGTGCCATAACTGTTTGCAGTAAACATTCTGAGTTCACAGCCAACAGAATCACGGCCATCTCTTAGAGTGTCTTTGTGAGTCAGAGGGTATAGTAGGTGGGGAATGTTGTGGCTGAAATAAAAGTTATTTCATTGCCAGACTAGAAATGTCAGCAGCATATTACATTACTACTGACTGCCCTGTCCGTTCCTAATTCATCTTGTCCACTGATTCCACTCATCCACCGGAGTTGCTTAAATAGAAAGTAAAGCACAATTTTCTCCGAATAGATGTCTGGATAGATAATCTTTTTGTCTCTTCCCAAAATACTTAGCAGACTTCATAACCCCTACTGTAAAAGTAATAACCTTCCTTCTTCTCTTCCTATCTGCTTGTTGTGCCTCCTTTGGCTGCAAAGGTAAGAATACAGTGACCTTTGTAAACCCACTCACCTTCACAGCAACCTCAAGGACAGCCAGCCAGCAAATAGGGAATTGTAATAATTAAATCTGAAGCCTGGTGGGAAAAAAGGGGCAGGTTTTACTCTCCTTCCTATAGTTCTTCCAGGTTCCTGTGATTTGAACTGGCTAATGTAATATTTTTTCTTGCAACGATCAATACCGTTTCTTCCTTGTCACTGTTTGTGCCACAAACATGATATGCACACACACAAACACACACTATAAACATTTTGTAATACCCACTGAGTTGGCATTTGGGGAGGATGCAGCTGTCTTAAAGGTTATAAAACCAACACCATAAAGCTGAGTTGATGAAAAGTATTCCACCCATGATTGGTGTTACCTTTCACTGAGTTACAGTATAAGGCAGGGACCATATAAGGAAGGATGCAAGCTCAGTTAAC
>SOZL01000200.1:0-25648 GCA_009733165.1 Naja naja | reverse complement strand
TCTGGTCCTTAAGCCCCAAGACAAAGCGATGGGTGCATGGCTTCTTCTAGTGATGAATTCACAGGCACCAGCAAGGTTGCATAAGCTGGCCACAAAGTCACTGATGCTTTCTTCTTCTTGTTGATCGCGGCAGTAGAATGTCTGTGCGGATCAGGCACGATATGGGGTGTGTAGTAAGCCCTCAATAGCCTTCCAAGTCTGCCTATGCCATCGCTTTCCGTCTGCTGGTGCAGCCAGAGCCTTTGCCATCTTGAACACTGCAGGGCGCGGTGTTAGGAAAACCTCTCTTTTCCATTGTTCAGAAATCGATGCCAGATCATTTCCTTCTAAGAACATTTGGAATCTATCTGCATAAGACTCCCAGTCTTTGTTCTTTGGATCGAACTGGGCTGGTGGCGTGTTCAGCCCAGTCATCTTGTCTCTTTCTTCTGCGTTGTCTTCTTATCCGTTCTGATCCCTTAAGTAAGCCAGTGTTAGGTTCAGAAGAAGACAGGACGCAATACTTCAGTTCTTTTAATAGTGTGACTACAACTCAGAACTACGCCAGAATGGCTTGGTCTCGCAGCTTTTATAGCCGGCTGCGTATGGATGTATTTTTGATTTCCTGCCATTTCAACAACCAATCAGATTGAACTCTGCATATTTTCAACAACCAATCAGATTAACTCTGCATTCACTACAGATAGGATTGAGAGAGTGACTGGCTCAAAATCATCCACCCAGCTTTGATGCCTAAGGTGGGACTAGAACTCACAGTCTCCTGGTTTACAGGCCAGCACCTTAACCACAGCACCTTAACCACTATACCAAACTGCAGTTGTTAAGTGAGACATCATGTGTCTGGGACTTGAAATGTTACTGCTAGCTTCTCTATTGACTCTGATTGTTAGAAACTGGCTGTGAAGCATTCGATCCTGTGATGAATGCCAACTGGTTGTGAAGCATTCATGATTGCAAGGATGTTGTGCCTGTTGTGGGAAGACTACATCCATATAATTATATTTTCAGTGGCGTTGTCACTGTGAATGGCACTAAATAATTAAGCAAGGCCTACCAGCATTTGGTCTTTCATAAATAGATTTGATCTGAGCTCAAATTCTCACACAAATATATATGCAAACTGTCTTTCTAGGCATCATATTTCATTAGCTTTGTCTATTGTACACTTGTTACATTTTGAAATGTTCTTGTAGAATCTTCTTTTCTGAAAATGGGGAAACAATATTAATATCTCAAAATATATCACCATGAGCTAGAGCAGGGGTCTCCAACCTTGGGAACTTTAAGACTTGTGGACTTCAACTCCCAGAGATCCTCAGCCAGCAAAGTCCACAAGTCTTAAAATTGCCAAGATTGGAAGGAGTTTGCTGTTCAGGCCTGTATAATTGTGAGATCCCCACATTAGTAATTTGAAGTGCAAAGAGAGTAATGGTGATGATGAGCAGAGATGTTTTCTAAGTACAGAAATGCAGATTTCCAAAGTTTTTTTAAAAATTACATTTATATGCGCCCTTCTCCGAAGACTCAGGGCTGACTTACAATTTGGGATACAACCCAATGCAATAGCCTTCATTCCATTGTATATGGCTACTTATTACTAAGCGGCATTTTACAAAGTCAGCTTATTGCCCCAACAATCTTGGGTCCTCAATTTACCTACCCGAGAGGATGGAAGGCTGAGTCAACCTTGAGCCTGGTGGGATTCGAGCCTGCAATAATTGCAGGCAGCTGGAACAGTGCTAGGCATTTAGAAGCCACCAAGGCCCTTCAAAAGGTCTTGGGGGTCATTTAATCTATTGCTTCTTTTGATTCATTAATCTGAAAATACATCGTCTTTCTCAGATGGCCTTTCTGTTTTAACTTTCCCTTAATGCTGAAATATGTCCAGTGAATGTTTTGAATTGTGGTGTTGGAGAGGATTCTTGAGAGTCCCTTGGAGATCAAATCAGTCAATCCTAAAGGAAATTAACTCTGACTGGCCCTTGGAAGCATAGATACTGAAGCTCAAATATTTTGGCCACCAAACGAGAAGAGACTCTGATGTTGGAAAAGATTGAAGGCAAAACGTCCCAAAGGTGCTTTTTCAGGAGGCAATTGAACTTTTTGTTTTTTTTCTTCTTTTTTCTCATCCAAAAATGTCTTCAAAAGAAAAAAACAAAGTCCAGTTTCCTCCTGAAAAAGCACCATGACCTGGATGACTGAGAATCTCTACAGGATTGAAGGCAAAAGGAGAAGAGGACGGCAGAGGATGAAATGGTTAGATAGTGTCATTGATGCAGTGCACATGAGTTTGAGGTAGACATTCAAGGACAAGAAGGCCTATGATCCATGGGGTCATGAAGAGTTGGACATGACTTAGTGACTAAACAACAAAATGTCCAGTGAAAGAAAACTTCTTGACTCTTTAGATCAAGGGTCTTCAAACTTGGCAAGTTTAAGACTTATGGACTTCAACTCTCAGAGTTCCTCCTCCAGGCATATTAGCTCAGGAATTCTGGAGTTGAAGTCCACAAATCTTAAAGCTGTCAAGTTTGAAGACCCCTGTTTTAGACAATCAGTTCCATTGATAAACAGCTCTTACTGTTAGCAGGTTTATCCCAAAGTGTATTAGTTGTGGCCTATATTTTGGAGCAGAAAACAAGACAATTTGATTGCTTTTGTACCAATCTTTCAATTATTTGAAGACTCTTTGGG
Organism: Naja naja; assembly: GCA_009733165.1. Classification (NCBI taxonomy): domain Eukaryota; kingdom Metazoa; phylum Chordata; class Lepidosauria; order Squamata; family Elapidae; genus Naja; species Naja naja. The sequence continues at coordinate 22,954 of SOZL01000200.1, read as the reverse complement.
TTTGGTGAGAATTTTATCTTTCCGCTTTTTTAAAAAAAAAAATTTACCCAACTTTGCATAATAGATGGGGAAAAAAGGAGTTTTGGAGAAAAAAAAGAAGTTGAAGGCAGAAGACACTGAATGCTTACCCTTTGAAAATGGCTTTGATACACTGAGGGTTTAATTATATTTGCTGTCCTGTTGTTCTTTCTGACAAGCTCTTCATTCTTAACCACTATATGGCAGTTATTCAAAATATAATCCTCCATGTTGGGAGCGACTGCACCTAATGAATTTGGTAGGTGTAGCTGGATGAGAACTTCCTTCAGTTCATGTTTTGATAACAGCCTATCAAAACAACGTGAACTAAAGGAAGTTGTCATCCGACTACAGATTTGTTCAAAAACAAATTGGAAAGAATTTGAGGCTTTAAAAAACAAATACACTAATCTGGACGAATCTCAATAATATATTCCTTGATCTTCTTTTCCCCACAGATAACATGCCCAGCTCTTTCAAATGTTTCTTAAAGGATTAATTTTTTAAGCACGTACATATATACATACCACTACCTTTTCAGAGTATACAACATTATTCAAAATACAGATGCAATATAAAATAGTAAACTAAGAAAATTAATGTTATATGACTGGAAAATAAAAATACAGTTAAATCTATACTAGCCAATATCTCTCTTCAGACTCTTGCACCACTGCAAACTGCATCTGCAAAGCATTTTTCCTTCTGCGTGTTCTATGGTGTAAAATCTGGTCATTCACTTTAGTGTTCAATCCATAATCAAAATTAAGTTTGAAATGGCACTGGGAAAAAGGGTGAAATGGCTTGTTGTTGATAAATAATAACTGAAAGAACAGAGAATTAGGGGAAAAAAGAGTTAAGAAAACAACAATGTAATCAGGACAGCCAGCGCATAACTTTCTCATGAAATATGTCCCAGTGAGAATTAGCATATCATCAAATTATCACTTTCTTCATAGCATTAGCAACTTTCCCTTAAAAAATCTCATCCACATTATGGACTCAGTTTCTGGGGTTATTTTTACATTTAAGATAAATGAGCAGTGTATTAGTGTACTAACTAGAGGGTTAGATGATAAATGGCAGCCAGGACCTGGAGGTTACTAAAGCTCTTTGCTTCCATCTAGTGGTCCTCTGGAGTTTTGTAGCTTATCTGTGTTAGCCCTATCATTCTGAGGGTGCAGCTCTTTTGGTTTTGCATTTATCCTTCTAATCTAAAGGCTAATTTGGGCCCACCTCGACTTATCATTGCACCTATTTCTATGGGCTCTGGGAAGCAAATGTAATTATGGGGAAATAACTTGGAGGGACATTTAAATTGGGCAGTTCAGAAAAATGGCAGTCTACAGTGAACTGTGATCAGAGGCCTAATTTTTGGTTCACAAAATGTGTAAGCTAGAAAAGGAATGGAGCCAGTTTCATATCGTTATGAATTCCTTTCAGAAAGGAAACACTAAGACAAAGAGGCATTGAGATATAAGCAGCTCTATAATGCTAAAATTGCGAGAAGATGTCATACAAAGGATATTTAGAAATTTGGGGAGAAAGTAAACTTTGGATGCCAAAGAACTTATCCTTAAGCACATGAGGGCCTTACAGGACAATGCAGGGTGGGAAAGTGTGAAGAGCATTTATGACAGCCAGGGATTTAAGATGTGTAGCTGCTCTCTGAGATTTAATCCCAGTACAAGAGCAGTTTAAAGAGACACTTTAGGAGCCTAGTTTCATTCAGGTGAAAGGGAACAAAAGAACAATATCCCAGAATAATAAACACTGTAATGTGCATCTGCTTGGTTATGGAACATTAGACCTACTGAATCAATTGTGTATATATTCACCAAGAGTGAGACGTGCAGAACAGGATTAATTATTACAGCTTTACAGAACTGGCTTTCCTCTCAGGAAACAATTGTATGGCATGCCATTCCTGCATGACCACACAACGAGCAGGTGTTGAGAAATTTGGGGTGATAATGATGACGACAATAACGTTTTGCACTTCTCAAAAAGCAAAGGCATTCAAATGTCTGCAGTAAATCAACGTATTTAAATGTTCTAGCAAATATCACCAAGTTGATCTTAGGAAAGTATTCTGGAAGCAGGGTTTGTTTTTTTGTAGCAGCATCATCAGTATGGACTTCCTGATTTCAAAAATTAAATCTGCAAATATTTATTTAGGTGGATGAAGTTCACTTAGCAAAAGAAGAGGACAAAGGAGAAATTTTAAGGCACTTGCACACAAATTTTGCTCTGCTCCAGAATCAACCCTAGTCTACTACATTCTCATGCTAATGTATATCTAGATCATTCTTGCTTTAGCTGCAGTATTTTTTGAAATTGGGGGGAAAAACATTCTTTTAGTAACACTGAAGCTCTGCAGATCTTATTAAACGATATGAACTTTTGCTTCTCCGAAAGTGGTTGGCCTTAGGGGAAACACTAGTTGGTTCTTGGGCTCTCTATCTATACCATACAGAAAAATATGAACAAAGATCAGTTTTAAAATGGTGAGTGAAAGGAGTGAAAATTCTATGATGAAAACTCTATGGTGCTCATAGTAATAGTATACTTTACTGATTTGCTAATTTAAATATGTGTTGCTATGTTTAAGATTTTGGAGACCTGGATTTCAACTATTAATTCTTAATATTGCGTTAAGAAGCCAATATATGATAAAAAATTCTCCATAATAACAAAGAAACTCTTGGGAATAAGAGCTGTGTGTAAAAACAAATAGCACTGAACATAACACTGGGTACTTCTGACTGTGCCTGATTAAAGCATTTGAGTGCAATGTTTCTTCTCGGTGCAAGTGAGAAAAGAGTAAATGAGAAAAGAAATGAGTAAAAACACACACAATATTTGGAATAGATTCTCCTGCTTGTGCAGGGGGTTGGACTAGATGACCTCCAAGGTCCCTTCCAACTCTGTTATTCTATGGAGCAATCTTTTTCATTTGCCTTGTGTGAGGCAAATTTCATCCCAAAAGGCAAATGAAAGAGATTGTGATTTTTAAAAAAATTCTTTTTAAGTTAGTCTTTGCCTTTGACACTTGTATCAGACTACCCTACATTTCTATCACAATTTCCAAGCTAAGGCCAAAATACCTGATATTTGGCTTTTTTCCTGAAATTATTTTCCTGAAATTATAGCAGTCTCGGCTAATCTTATGCCTGCCTGAAGTTCTTAAGCTACAGATTTCAGACTTACCTGCCAATAGGATAATGGCTGTGTTGGCCTGAGTCTTTTGGTCCAAGTATATCTAGAGCAGGGGTCTCCAACCTTGGCAATTTTGCTGGCTGGGGAATTCTGGGAGTTGAAGTCCTCCAGGCTTAAAGTTGCCAGGGTTGGAGACCCCTGGTCTAGAGAGTCTAGGTTTGTGGAAGGGTGATTTATAGTTACGTTGTTGTTTTTTACCCCAGCGGGGATGTTACAGTGGGATATAATATTACATTACACAGTGTAACAATAAATAAACAGAATTTACTCTACCTTCAGATGTCTTAAATTAAGAAATAATTTTGAACATTAAAATAAATAGGAACAGCCGTGACAAACTTGTGCCTCATTTTGCCAGGAAAAATTTAGCGACTACAATTTTATTCAAAAATAGTATCAATCTAAAGGCAGTGGATTGCCAAAAGTGTATAAGACATGGAAAGATACATATTGAGAAACAGACTTATTTGGGTATCTTACTAGGTCAGTTATCTCCAGAAGTGTTAGACTGCTTCAATCCCTGCCCAGTATAGGTAGTCCTTAACTTACGATCACAATTGAGCCCAAAATGTATGTTGTTAAGTAAGACATTTGTTAAATGAGTTTTGCCCCACTTTATGATGTTTCTTGTCTCAGGGGTTCTTTCCTACTTCCCTCGCTCACAGCTCTGCCGAGGATCTGGCAATGGCCTGGCAACGGTCTGCGTCGGAGGCCCTCGACAGGGTTGTCCCCATGCGTCCCCTTACGCGCCGTGGATCCCGGTTTGCCCCTTGGTACTCTGAGGAGCTCCGGGAGATGAAACGCCGTCGAAGGGGTTTAGAGAGCAGGTGGAGGTCTACCCATTCCCAGTCCGACCGGGCCCAGCTAAGAGCCTATATTAGGACTTACCTGGTAGCTATGGGTGAGGCGAGAAGGTCTTATCTCTCCACTCTCATAGCATCTGCAGATAATCGCCCGGCTGCCCTGTTTCGGGTTACCCGCTCCCTCCTTCATTTGGGGGCGGACCCGTGGGAGGAGAGCTGAGGAGTTTGTTCAATATCTGTCGGATAAAATCGCTCGTGTTCGGGACGGGCTACCCTCCGATTTGCAGTGGTCTGAGGAAGGAGGTGCTGGGAGTCTGGCCATTGTTATCTGGGATGAGTTTGATCCTGTTTCCGAGGATGAAGTGGACAGGATTATGCGGCAAATGAGTTCCACCACATGTTTGTTGGACCCGTGTCCCTCCTGGTTGACATATGCCGCCAGGGAGGCCACCTGCGGTTGGCTCCTGGCAGTTGTTAACGCTTCTCTAAGGGAGGGTGTCTTTCCCTTGAAGGAGGCGGTGGTGAGGCCCCTTCTGAAGAAGCCTGCCCTGGACCCGACTGTGTTAGATAACTTTCGTCCAGTCTCCAACCTTCGCTTTTTGGCGAAGGTTGTTGAGAGTGGTGGCTCAACAGGTTCCGCTTTTCCTGGATGAAGCGGACTACCTAGATCCGTATCAATCGGGCTTCCGACCGGTTACAGCACGGAGACGGCATTGGTCGGCTGATGGATGATCTCTGGAGGGCCGGGACAGGGGTTTTTCCTCTGTCCTGGTCCTATTAGACCTCTCTTGATACCATCGACCATGGTATCCTTTTGCGTCACCTCGGGGTTGGGAGTGGGAGGCACCGTTCTTGGTGGTTCTCCTCCTACCTTCGGGCGGTCGGTGTTGGCAGGGGTTAGGTCGTCCCCAAGGGTGCTCTCTTGTGGGGTCCCTCAGGGTCGGTCCTTTCCCCTTCTATTCAACATCTACATGAAGCCGTTGGGTGAGATCATCCGTGGTTTTGGGGTGAAGTTCCATCAATGCTGATGATACTCAGTTGTACATCTCCACCCCAAACCAGATCAGCGATGCCCTCTCCCTGATGACCCGGTGTCTGGATGCGTGCGGATCTGGATGGCGGGAACATGCTTCGACTCAACCCGCCAAGACTGAGTGGCTGTGCATACCGCGTCTCGGCCCGGTCAGGATTGTCCATCTTTGGCCATAGGGGAGAGGTGTTGCCCCCTGTGGATAGGCGGAATCTGGGGTCCTCCTGGATGTACGGCTCCGGCTTGAAGAGCAGGTCGGGGCCATCGCCAGCTCCGCCTTGTTCGACAACTTCGCCCTTTTCTGGACCGAGAAGCCCTGTGCACAGTCACTCATGCCCTTGTTACCTCTAGACTTGACTACTGCAACGCTCTCTATTTAGGACTTCCCTTGCACACCATCCGGAGATTGCAGCTGGTGCAGAATGCGGCGCGGTGGTGATGGGAGTTACCCGGTTCTCCCATGTTACCCCCTCCCGCGGCTTGCATTGGCTGCCGGTTGCGCTCGGGTGAGGTTCAAGGTTTTAGTGTTAACATATAAAGTCCTCCATGACATGGGTCCTCAATATTTAAGGGAGCGTCTCCTTCCGATAATGAATGCCGGCTGCCCTGTGCGAGCTCATAGGCAAGGACTCCTCCCATCGGCGACTCAGTGCCGATTGGTGACTCCCGACGACGAGCCTTTTCTGTTGCGCCCCTGACCTCTGGAACCAACTGCCTTTGGAGCTCCGCCTGGCCCCTGACCTCCGCACCTTTCGCCGTGAGTTAAAACTTGGTTGTTTGATCAACCGGGCTTTGACCCCCTCGGGTTGGGATTGTTTTAATGGTTTTAGTTTATTATATTTGGACTTGTATTTAAATTTAATAGTTTTTTAAGTATTTATTGTATTATATTTTAATTGTGAGCCGCTCCGAGTCTTTGGAGATGGGGCGGCATACAAGTGCAAATAATAAATAAATAAATAAATAGTTGTTAAGTGAATCACCACAGCTGATAAGTTAGTAACCTGGTTGTTAAGTGACTCTGGCTTCCCCATTGATTGTCAGTTGCAGAAGATGATCACACGATCACAGGACATTATAACAGTCATAAATATGAATAGTTGCCAAGCATCTGAATTTTGATCATGTGACCTCGGGGAGACTGCACAGGTCATAACTGTGAAAAACGGTCATAAATCACTTTTTTTTTAGTTCTGTTGTAACTTTGAATAGTCACTAAATGAACTGTTGTAAGTCGATGACGACCTGTATGGATAAGACCTTTCTGGCTGATGATAGTGATAATTATATTGTGTCACAATTAGAGAGTATTTGTTTGGCCAAGAATTCCGTAGGCTAAACACTCCAGGAGCTACTTCCCCACCAGACTTTCGGACTCAAAAAATAAAAGTTTTTTTTTAAAGGGGAAGTAATAATGTAGCCATTATTTCCAGCAAGGTTAGATCAAACTTTTCGTAACACACTGCCATTCCCAAAACTTTCAATAAGATAATGTAATTAAATAATTGAATTTCCTTCCTAACATTCGTAGAACAGGTTTTGAAAATTATGAGAACATAATTAGATTTGGATGTCCTAGGTGTATGTGTTGCTTGGCAGGTATTGATAAAAAAGATAGGACAACGAAGATGGATGAGTAATTTGAAAGAAATATTCAATTAAACTCTTTCCTGTCCAACGGTAATAACTTGGGAGGTAACTTAGTTAGACTCCCTGAGTTGTCCCCATTTCTATTTGATGACATTTTTTATGTGCTTTATCTATATTTTTCCCCTCCAGTCCTGGTTTCAGGATGGATGCCCACTTGCATTTAATTCCACTGGTTGGAAGTGCACAAGTCAATGTAAGGCAATGTCTCAGTACTGTGAATGAAAATCTTACTTAAGTTCATGAAACAAATACCTTAGGTATAAAATAATCCAAACTGACGTATTTGTTCTTTCCAAATTTTTAACCCTGTCCATGGGATGCTCAGTAGTTTTTCGTTCTGTAATTTTCCAACACATTCCTGGTGACTCTGCAGTGGTTCAAGTCTGAAGGCATATACTTTCGCCACAGCCTCCACAGTAAGTCTAATACAGGTAGCCCTCAACTTACATTAGTTCATTTAGTGACTGTTCAAAATTACAACATCACTGAAAAAGTGACTTACGACCATTGCAACCATCCCGTGGTCATGTGACCTGGCAACTGACTCTTTATTTCATCCCCAACCCACCAGGGAGACAGTTTAAGTTTAATGAGCCATGGTGTCTCAGTGGTTAGAGTGCAGTACTGCAGGCTACTTCAGCTGCCTGCAGGCTGCCTGCAATTTGGCACTTCACCAGCTCAAGGTTGACTCAGCCTTCCATACTTACATGGTCAATAAAATGAGGATCCAAAATTGTTGAGGGCAATATGCTGACTCTGTAAACTGCTTAGAAAGGGCTGTAAAAAGTAGTGTGAAGTGGTATATAAGACTAAGTGCTATGGCTACGATATTAACCACAATAAAGCTTTAAGGACTGGACCACTTGGAAGCCTTGTTAGAGGGACAGATTAGAGCTTGGCCTACATAGCAATATGTTTTTCTGCCAACTCAGGGATACAGAAATTCATAATAATGCAACCATGAGAAAAAGTTCTAAGAGTAACAAAATGATCTGAAGGTTTTGCAGATCTACCTAATCATGAAATCTTAGTTTACCTGAGTCTAAAATTTTATGTTTTAGAATGAGAGGCAAACACAGAAGTGCACACACCCACATGCAGGCATAGTGAAGGATGCCAATGAAACCACGTTAGACAAGTTATTTCCTGGAAATTCTCTTTGCTATCACTCTTCTATAGTCAATTATAACCTGGCATTGGGTTGGTTCCCCCTGCCTTAAAACCTGACATCATGTTTCTTGTGTTTCTTTATTTACAGCCAAGAAAGTTTCCCTTCATTTTGGCTTGTGTGTGCGCGCATGCCTGTAGATAATTTATTTGATCTCTGACATCTTCTTTTCATGTTGCAGATTTACAACTTCGCAAAGCATTCTTCAGCCATTTCTTAGATCATTGCCCATCCTGAAATTTTTGTTTTCTAGAGATGTCTTTGTACTATATTTCCATCATACCCAATTGATTTCGTATGCTAGCTGAATGGTACCAGATTGGAGAAGGCAATGATAAGCTGTGCCAGTTGTTTTGTAGAGAGTTATTGCAGCATATTAATTCCAGTCTTGGGATGGGATCTATATGGTTGGTAAGATGGCGTAATCTGTTTTTTTTAATGTTGTAGAAACTGATCTCTCCATTTAGTTATGATGAAGAAAAGATTTAAGACTTAAATATGTTGACTGTTTGTTGCAGAGGTTCATAGCATTTCCTAATATTTATGAAGCAGAAAAGTGATTGTTTCAACATCAGTACCAGGAATTTTCAACATATAAATTTCCAACTTTGAAATACATTGCCTGATTAATAATAATGATTAACTAATAATTAATTAATATTTAATAATTAATCAATTATTAATTAATGATTAATAATGATGATTAATTAATAATGTTAAAGATTGGATGCACCAATTATCACATTAAACAAGAGGAAAACCTTCTACGCACCAATTCCACCTGCGCTTTCTACAATTTTGTAAACAACAAACTAAAAGACTCAAGGTCCATCCCACCCCTGAAAGCACCTAATGGAAAAGACTGCAATGACAACACCATGAACGCCAACCTCTTTAACACATTCTTTGGCTCAGTATTTGTAAACAGCAATGGATCATGCCCAGTATTTCCTAGTCAACTACACTTAGTCCAGGAGATAGGATGAAGCAGAAGTATATCAAAAGTATATTCTAAAAATATGAGTTCCAGATATAGCTGTCTCTTCTATATATCTATATCTATATCTATATATCTGTTGTGGTCCACCGGCAGCCTATGGAGACAGCAGCAGAACAGTGGGGAAGAACATGGGCAAGTCCGGGAGTCTGGGGAGGATTCAGATGTTGGTCCTGCATCTGATACAGAGATGGGGCCAGCACCATCTGGGACTTATGTGCTGACACCAGAGCCTCCAGAATATGACAGCAGTGAAGCAGAGGAACAAGGGAGCCTGTTCCCAGTGCATGTGTGCGCAGAGCTGCCAGAAGGCAGGAGCAGTTAAGACAAAAGAGGTGACCCGGGAGTAAGGCTTGGAGATGATTGCCCCTCCCATAAGATATAAAGGAAGTGCAAAGGGACATGAACCTTTGCAGGAAGCAACATTGTTTGTTCTGGTTGGTTTGGAACCTAAAAGCTCCATGCTGAATTTGTGCTCTGTTTGGTTTTGAAAGACTAATTGGTACTTTAGTCATTGGCAGCACTTCAAGAAAGATAAAGGTGCATTCTTAACAGACTTCTCCTGAAGAACTTTGGCAAACTTCCATGGGACTATTTATAACTGGTTGACACTCATTATGGGCTATGAATGACGATAATTCACAGCCGTTGAACTAAAATAAAAGGGTTTTGGATTTAATGTGTGTTTGCTGGTGTCTCAGGAAGCCTTGGTCAGAACAATATCTATATATCTATATATCTGTATATTTGTTTTCATAGATTTTCACGGGTAAAGGTATGTAGGTCTTGGTGTATTCGGGTCTTGTCCCGTGTAAGATTGAGAATACCTTGGTGACGTTTCGACGAGATCCCACTCACCATCTTCAGGCTGGTGTCTTCAGCTTTGTGCTTGTGTCAGCAAAGCATGATCTGAGCTGCCTTCTCTCTATAAATACTGGAGGGGAGGTGTGGTGTGCTGGCTCTGCTGTAAGCGGGTTGGTTGGCTGTGTTGTTGGCTGTGTTGCCACTTCTTGATTGGTTGATGGAGTTGATGTTTGCTGATTGGTTGGCTTTTTCATAAGAGCCTGTGTGGCTGAGGTAGTGGCTGTGTGTCCTTCAGCCTTTTGTGTTGTAGCTACCTGGGTAGTGGGCTGTGTGATGACCTTCTGAGTTTTATTGTTGTGACATCCTGGGTCTTGTGTTGTTACCTCCTGGGTTGTTGTCTGTGTTGCAACCTCCTGAGGTTTTGTGTTGTAATCTCCTGAGTTCCATGATGTAGTATCCTGGGTGGAAGGCTGTGATGTGGCATTCCGGGCCTTGGTTTGGCTCCGAGTTTGAGGTCTGGCTATGTGTTTATAGCGTGTGTCAGTTTGCTTAGTTTGGGGTCAGAGGGGGGTGTAGCAGCTGGAGTTGCAGCTATGGTTTGGTTTCTGGACGGTGGTTGCCTTTTGTCTGTGGGGTGGGCTTGAGTTTGAGTCTGGCGAGGGAGATTGGTGGTGGCATCATGTGTTATTTTGGGTCCGGTGTTGGTTTTCGTGGCTGGGACTCGTTTGTTGATTAGGGCTAGTTTCCAGATGTCTGGTAGGCGGGAAGTATCATCCCGTTTATTCATGTTATGGGGGTGTTTCTCTATTTCGATGGCTTCCCTAATTCTTCTGTTGTTGAAGTGTTCAGTGTTGGAGATAAGTTTGGATCCCTCAAAATCAATTTCATGTCCTGTGGCTTTAAGGTGCTGGAAAGGGAGGAGGTTTTTCTTCTTTCTGACTGCGTTCTTGTGTTCTGCGATGTGAGCATTTATGCTCCTGTTGGTTTGTCCAATGTATGTGGCTGGGCAAATTTTGCATGGTATTTCATAAACTCATTGGTTTTCTAGCTGGATCTTGTCTTTGGGGTTTCTTAAGATGTTGGCTATTTTTTGGTGAGTGCCAAAGGCTGTCCTGATATTGTGTTTGTGGAGAATTTTGCTGATTTTATCTGTGGTGCCTTTGATATAAGGGAGGAGGGCGATGCCATTGTCCTGTTCTGTGTCTTGGTTTTTGGGGGGAGTCTCCCTTAGGATTAGGTTGGTGATTGTGCTTCTTTGGAATCCATTGGACATTAATACGTTAGTGAGGGTGTGTAATTCTGTTCTCAAGTGGTCTTTGTCAGCTAGGCGTTTGGTTCTGGAGATGAGGGTCTTGGCTACAGAGTTGATCTGTGCAAGGTGGTGATGGGATTGTGCATTTAAGCAGCAGTTGGTGTGTGTCTTCTTCTGTAGATGGTGTGTCCTAGGGAGCCATTGGGTTTTTTGTAAATTAGGACGTCCAGGAACGGAAGTTGGTTGTTGGTTTCTGTTTCCATGGTAAATTGTATTTTGGGGTGTAGGCTGTTGAGATGTGTGAGGAAGTTGTCCAGTTTTTTCTTTCCCACGTGGCCCATAACGAAAGTGTCATCTACATATCTAAGCCAGAGTTTGGGTTTATATTCTATTTGTCTAGAGCATTGGTTTCAAAATGTTCCATGTATAGGTTAGCGATGACAGGTGAGAGGGGTGATCCCATAGGTGCTCCTTCTATCTGTTTATATCTTTGTTTATTGTGGATGAAGTATGTGTTGGAAAGGCAATGGTTGGTCAGATCTAGGATGTGCTTAGGGGGGTTGTATTTGTTTTGGATAGCTGTCAAGGCTTCTTTAATAGGTACTTGGGTGAAGAGGGATATGATATCGAAGCTCACAAGTAGGTTTTGTGCGTGTGAGGTGATGGATTCTGTGTAGGACTGGAGTTGTTTGGCGAGAAATTTGGCAAGGTTCTGTAGAGGTGAGCCATAGTCAGATCCATAGGCTCACCCATAGTCAGCTCCATAGGCTCACCTCTACAGAACCTTGCCAAATTTCTCGCCGAACAACTCCAGCCCCAGCTCCTGCCCACCTAGCAGTTTGAAAGCAGGCAAATGCGAGTACATTAATAGGTACCACTTTGATAGGAAGGTAACAGTGTTCTATGCACCTTTGGTGTCTAGCCATGCTGGCCACATGACCACAAAAAATATCTTTGGATAGCACTGGCTCCTTCAGTCAAGAAACAGAGACGAGCATTGTGCTCTAGAGTCAGACATGACTGGACAGGGAAACCTTTACCTTTTACATTGATATAGAGCCAGTTTGGCCCAGGGATTAAGGCACCAGGTTAATTTTTCTCTGGTAATATCACACTACTAACTAGAGCATACAAAACATTTGCTAGACCAATACTTGAATACAGCTCATCAGTCTGGAACCCGCATTACATATCTGATATTAATACAGTTGAGAAAGTCCAGAAATATTTCACAAGAAGAGCTCTCCACTCTCTACTGTTGCAGAATACCTTATGCCACCAGACTTGAAATTCTAGATCTAGACAACCTAGAACTACGCTGCCTTCAGTCCAATCTAAGTATAGTATATAAAATCATACATTGCAATTTCCTACCTGTCAATGAATACTTCAGCTTCAACCATAACAATACAAGAGCACACAATAGTCAAGGTAAACAGCACCAAACTTGATTGTAGGAAATACGACTTCAGCAACAGAGTGGTCAATGTCTGGAATACTCTACCTGACTCTGTGTTTCTTCCCCAAACCCCAAAACTTTAACCTTAGACTGCCTACTATTGACCTCACCCCTTTCCTAAGAGGTCTGTAGGGGGCATGCATAAGCGCACATGCCTACCGTCCCTGTCCTATTGTTTCTTTTTTTTCTTATATGTATCCATTTCATGTATTCATAACTATGTTTATACTTATACCTGTTATCTTATAATCGCTTGACAAAATAAAATAAAATAAAAATAACCTGGAGACTGTGAGTTCTAGTATTGCCCTTAGGCATGAAAGCTGGTTGGGTGACTTTGAACTGGTCACACTCTCTCAAACCAACTCACCTCATAGGATTGTTATTATGGGGAAAATTGGAAGAGGAAGGAGTTTTATGTATGAACACCACCTTGAATTATTTACAAAAATAATAAAGGTGAAATAAAACATCTAAAATAATATTTTTAAAAAAATCAATAAAATGAGATCTCATATGCCCAAAGCTTATTGAGAAGTTATGAATCCTTATGTGGAAATGTCTCACAACAATTTAAAAGCTGACACTTGCCCACCTCAAAAGCTAATTATATAAATATTTCAATACTGCAAATTACCTGACCAGAACATTATTTGAACAGTAATCTTCACACTGTGAAAATGTCTCAGTGTCAAGGGTTTAGCCAGATGTTGCAAATCCCAAAGCATCCCCCATATCCCCATAGACTAAGCTACTTGTTTTTTTATACATCTTCTAATAGTTCTGGAATCAAGTGCAAGTTTTGATGAGATGTCATGCTTATCAAAGAATGTATTACTGTATATGTTAGGCTACCACAAACCTGTTATTTCCTTATAAAGATAAAGCAAACACAGCTTTTAATTTCAAGATAAAATACTTTGTACTCCTGAATACAAGTATCATTTTCCAAACAACAACAAAAAATACTTGGCTGTGAATGCAACCACATTTGTTGAACAGTTACAATAACAGTCTCCAGTGTTTTCCTGTTATTCTTTCAATTGACATAAGAAGTCTCCTACATAACTCATACTTGAATAGAATAGAATAGAATAGCATAGCATAGTGTTAAGTTTGCATGAAGAGACAGACGCAGAGTGCTTCAAGCTCTTTAGTTTATTAGTGACTACAGCTCAGAATGGACTGGCTGCTGCGGCTGCTACATAGCCGGCAGCCGCAGCTGACAGCCAATCAGAGTGCAGGGTTTTCCCGCACTTTCTCAACCAATCATTTCCAACACTTTACAAGAACAATTCAAACTAAACCAATGATTTCAAACCTGCATACATAACACCCCTCCCCACTAGGTTCAGTCCATACTCAAACCCCAATCTACCTAATGTATTCTTTTAAATAGGTGGGGCTCTTACGTATGCGTTGAGACCTCACGGTTCAGATGTTTTAAGGTTCTCGCCTTGTGATAGAGGAAATGTGTCTGCTGACATTTCCTTACTTGGACTTCTAGTAATGATAGAACCTGTTTGGTTACTACAACCTGGTCTCTCCTCCCAATCCATCTCCAACCCAATGTCAGCACCTAATCAGGTAGTGGTGTGCAATCTTCCATTTGTAAAAATGGTTGTTGGCACTGTGACAGGTTTTGGGGTGATTCCTGTTGTGTTAGCTCGTTACACATGGGGTTGATTCTTGCTTGCTGATTATCCTCATGTTCCTCCCCTTCCCCCCTAGAAGAAGCAGTAGGTATGGGAACCAGGGAGGAGCAGTGGCGATGCTCCTGAGGTAGTCTGGATCTTAGCTGATCAATGTGCCTGCTCCAGAGGACACCGTCCTCCATTTGTACCCTGTAAGACCTGGGGCCCGTGATTTGGGTTATCTCAGCAGGAATCCATAATGGTTCACCCATAAGGTTCTTAGCATAAACAGAATCACCCACAGTGAAAGTCTTGAATTTTGCTAGTGGAATCTAGTGGTGTTGGTGCGTAAAGTGGATGGGATGAAGGTCAAGGGGAGACCTGCGTTTCCTACCCATCAACAATTCAGCTGGGGTTAAGCTAGTTGAGGGGTTGGGAGTGATATGCTGGACACTGAGTAGTTTTTCAACTTTCTCAGTGATGTCCCCTGGACCCAATTGCTGAAGTTTTCCTGGTAAATCGTACCATATGTTCAGCCCGACGTTAGCGAAGGATGCCCAGGGACTGTCAGGGCATGTCTGATACCCTGCTGTGCTAGATATGATTCAAAAAGGTTGGATGTAAATTGAGCACCATTGTCAGAAACAAGCACATCAGGTAACCCATGAGTTACAAAAAGGTTTTAAGCTGTTTGATGACAGCTTCAGTTGTGGTGGATGCCATAGGGATAACCTCTAGCTATTTGGAATATGCATCTACTATAATAAGGAAGGTGTGCCCTCTGGTAGAGCCAGCAAAATCAATGTGAATCCTGGACCATGGGCCCTAGGACATTCCCATTCCTGTGTGGGGGTGAGAGGTGGGGCAGGCCTGACTACCTGACAGTTGGGACAAGATGCAACCCAGTTTTCAACCATTTTGTCAATACCTGGCCACCATACATAACTCCTGGCCAATCCCTTCATTCTGACAATTCCTGGATGACCCTCATGTAACATTTCCAAAACCTCTTTTTGTAGTTTTGCAGGAATAATCCCCTGTTACCCCACAAAATACATCCTCTTAACACAGATAATTCAGTTTGCCTGGATTTAAAAGGTTGGACAAGTTGAGGTAGATCTTGAAGTGGCCAAGCTTTCTTAATCCAGCCTATAACAGGAGCCAATAAAGTGTTCTCTCTGGCAATTTCAGCAGCATGTACTGGAAGCTTGGCAACAGTTTCTAGAGAAAAGGTGAGTCTCAGGAACAGGGTCCTCAATGTGTGAAGGAAGTGGGCAGCGACTCAAAGGATCTGCGTGCCCAATGTCTTTACCAGGTCTGTGGATCAGTTTGTATGAATAGCAGAAATTCGGTCCATCTCAGCATTCTTGGTGACAGGATCGTGGGCGTTGGTTTGTCCCCTGCCACAATGCCTAAAAGAGGTTTGTGATCTGTGACAACAGTAAATGTTTTCCCATATAGATAGTCATGGAATTTCTTGACAGCTGCTACAATTGCCAGGGCTTCCTTGTCCAGTTGGCTGTAGTTCCTCAAGGTGTGAGAGTAAAATGCAATAAGGGCTTCCCTCCTGCTGGGAAGCATGTGGCTCAACACCCCCCCTACTCCAAAAGGAGAGGCATCACAAGTCAGAACAAAAGGCAAGTTCTCAGAGAACTGTATCAGTACAGAATCAGACGTGATTTGTCTCTTGATATTGTTAAATGCAGCTTGTTCCTTCCTGCCCCAGACCCATGCAGATTTTTAGTCCAGCAACCTATGTAGGGGTTCTGCAATGGTTGCCTTCTGAGGTAGAAACATATGACAGAAGTTAATGAGTCCCAAGAATGCTTGTAAATCTGTTTTGCATTTTGGCCTGGGGCTTCTTTGATTGCCTGAACTTTGGCCTCTGTGGGGGATGCCATGTTTATCAATCATGTAACCCAAGAATTCCACCTTATCTGTTCTAAGTGTGCATTTTTCTTCTTTGACTTTTAACCCGCTTTTTGAATCTGATTAAGACTTCTCTGAGTCTCTCGTAACTGAGTGTCATTTTCAGCAGAAATTAAAACATCATCAAAATAGGGCACCACCCCTGGCAACCCTTGTAACATTCTTTCCATAAGGCTTTGGAAGATGCCTGGTGCTACGCACTCCAAATTGCAACCTTTTGCATTTGAAAGCACCTCTATGGGTCACAATGGCTTGGGCCTCTGCAGTGGCATCATCAACTGTTAGTTGTTGATATGCCTGTGCCAGGTCAATTTGGCAAAAACTGTGCCCCCTCCAAGAGAATGTAATAAATGATGCACTACTGGAACTGGATATGTTGTAGCGCATGGTTCAATGTCCCCTTGTAGTCTCCAGAACAGACCCATCAGCCTTGACTGGTGTGACTATGGGTGTCTCCCACCTGGAGTAGTCAGTGGGCTCTAAAACCCCTTGGGCTGTTAGTTTATCTAATTGTGCATCAATTTTTTCCTTTAATGCAAATGGAACCCTTCTGGATTTTAAACGGATTGGTTGTACCTTGGGATCTAGGTTAAAGGAGATAGGGGTCCCCAAGTACTTGCCTAATCCATCGCTGAAGACCTCTGGAAACTCAGACTTCAAGGCCTCCTCCCATTCAGTGTTGCTCACGTGATTGATGCCAGTCACCTCGATGCCCAGCGGGTTGAACCACTCAAGTCCCAGCAAACTTGGGTGGTCCTTGTCCACGATGGTCAGGGGTAGGCGTTTGGTGTGGCCTTTGAACTTCATGTTGAATTCTCTTGTTCCAACTACTGGAATCTTGTTCCCTTGGTAGCCTTTAAGAGTCAATGCTTGCTTCTTGAAGTGATTCTTTTGGATGTTAGGAAGTAGTCTGTGAATAGTGTCCCATGACACCATAGAAAGGTATGAGCCTGAGTCCACTTCCATTTGGCAAGGCCTTCCTTCAATAAGTACCTTGACATGCACTTTTCTGCTTTTAAGGGGAAGAATGACCAATAGTTACTGTTTGATGAGTTTCATTCTTCCCATTTGCTTCTGTACTGCGCCCCATTTTCTCACTGAGGTTGTTAGGCTTGAATTCTTTGTCTTTGCTTGCAAACTTCCTTCTGTTGGGTGGAGTTCTGGATGATTTGCAGACTCTTGCTAGGTGTCCTCTTTTATCTCAACAGAGGCAAATGGTGTCTAAAAACTTGCATTCAGTCGGGATGGCTTCCCCCACAACCTCTGCAGTAGAAATCTTGCTTCTTTCTTCCCAGGTCTTTCTTTTTCCACTCCATTCTGAGTCTGTAAATTCCTTCCTCCACCTCACTACAGTCTGACTCAGAATCTAGTTCCTCACAATGATTTGTGGTGGAATTTTCCACATCAGGATGGCTTGTGGCCTTGTTAATCTTCTTCATGGCCGCTGGTGAGGACTTGGTAGCTTCTGCTGAAGAGGCTTCTTCTATTGCTTCTTTCAGCGTGATCTTAGGTTTCATTAATAACTTGCTCTGCAGCACCTTGTCTTTAAGGCCTAAACGAAACGATCAGCGCATGGCCTCCTCTAAACTGTTGAATTCATGCACCCCCAATGTCTCTTAAACTTGCCACAAAATCGTTTATGCTTTGTTTTCCCCTGATCGACGGTAAAACTCATGTCTCTTAATGAGGCATACTTGTGGCGTAATGGGCTCTTAACAGCCTTTCCAGATCAGGCCAAGCCATTACCTTCGTCTGCTGCTCCTGAGTGCCTTCGCCATCTTGAAAACTGCCGGACCGCAGTGCGTAAGGAAGACGCCCTCTTCGCTGCTCAGAAATGGCGGCAAGATCGTTTCCTCAAATACATTTGGAAACGATCTGCATATGACTCCCAGTCTTCTGCTGTCAGATTGAACGGGGCTGGGGGCGTGTTCAGTGCAGCCATCTCGCTCTTCTTCTGTTCCGCGTTGCCTTCTTCTTCAGGGGAATCCCACCTTCATCGCCAGTGTTAAGTTTGCATGAAGAGACAGACGCGGAGTGCTTCAAGCTCTTTAGTTTATTAGTGACTACAGCTCAGAAAGGACCTGACTGGCTTTGCTGCGGCTGCTACTTATAGCCGGCAGCCACAGCTGACAGCCAATCAGAGTGCAGAGGTTTCCCACACTTTCTCAACCAATCATTTCCAACACTTTACAAGAACAATTCAAACTAAACCAATGATTTCAAACCTGCATACATAATACATAGCATAGCATAGAATAGAATAGAATAGAATAGAATAGAATAGAATAGAATTCTTTATTGGCCAACTGTGGTTGGACACACAATGAATTTGTCTTGGTGCAAATACTCTCAGTATACATAAAAGAAAGATACATTCGTCAAGATTCATAAGGTACAACACATAATGATAGTCATAGGGTACAATAAACAATCAAATCATACTAGGAAACAGTCAATATAAATCATAAGGATACAAGCGACAAAGTTACAGTCATACAGTCACAAGTGGGAGGGGGTGATAAGGAGTGATGAGAAGATTAACAGTGACTTTGTAATAGTTGAACAGTGTTGAGGGAATTTTTATTTAACAGAGTGATAGCTCTCAGGGAAAAACTGTTCTTGTGTCTAGTTGTTCTGGTGTGCAGTGCTCTATAGCGTTGTTTTGAGGGAAGGAGTTGAAACAGTTTATGTCCGGGATGTGAGGGGTCTGTAAATATTTTCACAGCCCTCTTTTTGACTCATGCAGCATACAGGTCCTTGATAGAAGGCAGGTTGGTAGTAATTGTTTTTTCTGCTTCCTAATTATCCTCTGATAATTGTGCAGCATTAATGAAGTGGATTGCTGTGGATTATGGTGAATTTATTGGAGTCCATTCAACCCTCTTCAATAAAAGTCAGAGAAATTCAGAGATAATTTAGAAGGAGCTAAAAAGTTTCCTGTAATTATGAACAAGAGCAGGTAAGGGTTTTATTCACTTTTAGTATTGATGACATTCTGAATTCATTATCATGGCAACCAATGCAATCCTAAATTACATTAACAGAGGGATAGAATCAAGATCACATGAGGTACTAATAACACTCTATAAAGCCTTAGTAAGACCATACTTAGAACACTGCATCCAGTTTTGGTCACCACACTATAAAAAGGATGTTGAGCTTCTAGAAAGATTCCAGAGAAGAGCAATAAAGATGATTAGGGACTGGAGGCTAAAACATATGAAGAACAGTTGCAGGAACTGGCATGTCTAATCTAGTGAAGAGAAGGATCATGATAGCAGTGTTCCAATACTTGAGGGGCTGCCACAGAGAAGAGCGAGTCAACCTATTTTCCAAAGCACCTGAAGGCCAGACAAGGAATAATGGATGGAAACTGATCAAGGAAAGATTCAACCTAGAAACAAGGAGAAATATTCTGACAGTGAGAACAATCAACCAATGGAACAGCTTGCCTTCAGAAGTTGTGAGAGCTTCATCACTGGAACCTTTCAAGAAGAGATTGGACTGCCATCTATCAGAAATGGTGTAGGGTCTTCTGCTTGGGTGGTGTGTATGTGTGTGTGTGTGTGTGTGTGAGAGAGAGAGACAGAGACAGAGACAGAGACAGAGACAGAGAGAGAGAAAGGCCTACAAGGTCCCTTCCAACTCTGTAATTCTGTTATTCATTCCTGTGAAGAAGGGTTCTTCTTTATAACATTTTCTTGCTGTTTGTACTAACCTTTATTTTATTTCTTTGGTCAATACAGATATCCAGATCTTAATTGGTGCTGAGTGTATATGTATCTTGTTTGAAAGAATGCTGGATAGTATTGTTTTATTTTATATTTTATTTATTCTTAGCCACTGTGGCTACTGTTTTGCAGCAAGTCAGAATATATTTAAATAAATATAAGTAAAATAAATCTACTCATTGTCCAAAGAGCTTGATATAATTAAAACACTGATTGATATAGAACTTTGGCTCCTGAAGTAAATAGCTTGGTGCATTGGTTCCAAATGAGGTGAATCTTGATTTAATTTTGTTGTTTTACATTCTATTTATTATTTCTCAGTAATCAAATTAACAGTCTTCCTCACAGGAACATTTTGGAACTTTTGAAGTGTAATTATTTGCTTTAATCCTAACCAGGAATAGTTTATTTATTGTAAAATGATTTCTGTTTTATATCTTAATCAAATACAATATCAGTGTTAAGAAGATTGTACTTCTTTTGGTTTTTCAAAAACCTCACTAAAATTGACTCAGCCTCCAGCCTCAGAGTATGCTGTTCAGAACTACTACAGAATTGCTTAAGAATCTTAGATTCTACAAAATCAGCTAGGAAAATGAAGGATTTTTCCTGTTTTGCTGTTATTCTATGCTGGCAAGCTGTTGTCTATAGGAAGCTGTGTGATTTGATGAATGCACAGTTCAGTTTGTCAAGAGCAACATAGCAGTTAAAAGCAATATAATGTGGCCAGAGGAGAATGAAAACAATGCCTTTTCGTTAACATGGAAAACTCCTAACAATGCACAAATGCATGAAGGTATGTATTAATGTCCCAAGAATATTAACCAGCAGGATCTATCTAATCCTGTCATTTTCATTCACTATGAGAAGAAAAACTAAAGAAACCAACACTAAATTGACACTGCTAATTTCAAGCTCACCCAATGTAAAGTTTTGTTTTTTCCATAGCTTTGGTTTTGTTTGTTTTCAATTGCTTGATTAGTTGTACTCTTCAGTATGTACTCTTTTCTGCACACTGAGTCTGGAAATAGTGCAGAAAAGAATAATGAAGATGATTAGGGGGCTGGAGGCTAAAAGAAATGAAGAATGGTTCATTAGATTAGACAAATGAAAAGAAGGACTATGGATGATGTGATAGCAGTGTTCCAATATTTGAGAGGCTGACAAAAAGAAGGGGTCAATTTATTTCCAAAGCACCAGAAGGCAAAACAAGAAACAATGGATCGAAACTAATCAAGCAAAGAACTTTTGTTTTTTCTTTGAAGACATTTCGCTTCTCATCTGAGAAGTTTCTTCAGCTCTGTGAGAAGCAAAACATCTTCAAAGAAAAACTAGAAAGTCCAGTTGCTTCTTGAAAAAGCACCTTTGGGACAATCATGACCTGGATGACTGAGAATCTCCATAGACAAACAAGGAGAGAAGCAACCTAGAACTAAGGAGAAATTTCCTAACAGTGAGAACAATTGACCAATGGAATAGCTTATTTTTAGAAGTTGTGGGTGCTCTATCACTGGAGGCTTTTAACAAGGGACTGGACCAGGGGTGGGATTCAAAATTTTTAACAACTGGTTCTGTGGGCGTGGCTTAGGTGGTGGGTGTAGCTTGGTGGTCATGTGACTGGGTGGACATGGCTTGGTGGTCATGTTATTGGCTGAGTGTGGCCAACTCAATATCCTCACATCAGGCGCACCTCCTGGCCTGGCCTCTCATGACTGTGGGGATGCTGCAACAGTTGTAAATGTGAAAAAATGTATGCATTTTTGCAGTGCCATTGTAACTTTGAATGGTCACTCCATACAAGCAAAGTACCAGCAAAGGAGGGGAAAAACTGCAGAGAAGTTCCTGAGACAGGAAGTCTAGTCCTGCCAAGAATGTAATAAGGGTTAACAGAGAGGCAGTTTCTGTAAGCAACACCAGAATGTTTCCTTCCTGCCTTCCTTACAGGATTAGGCCAGTAATTTCTTCTAACATTCTCTGAACTGCTTAGAATGTTAACAACCGGTTCTAGCGAATAGGTGCGAACTGGTAGAATCCCACCCCTGGACTGGACAGCCACTTGTCTAGAATGGTATAGGGGCTCCTGCTTGAGCAGGGGTTGGACTAGAAGACCTCCAAGATCCCTTCCAACTCTGTTATTATGTTGTTCTCTTATCTAGAGGTCTGTTTCTTCTAAATATTGAAAGATGCACCTGCTTATAGGCAGGGATTGAGAAGAGGCATTTCACTTGACCTGCATTTAAATACATTTATTTTTACCTACTAATATGTCAATATCCTTTGAAATGTCCATTTCTCTGAATCTTACTACTTTAATTAGTGTGTGGTTTCAAACACTATATGTGGAAAAGTTGTGTAACAAAAATAAGTAGAACTGTCTGTGTTTGTCTTACATGAAGGTACAATGTGGAAATGACGTGGACTAAATGAAACCAAACCAGATTAAATTATTATTATTATATTATTATTATAATTGGACTTGTATGCCATCCCTGAAAGAAGGACAAGGCTCTCACAACTAAAATACAACAATAAATATTTAAAAAGAATTAAACTTAAACAAGCCCAATAACTAGAATTAATTTAAAACTAATTTAACCCCCCCTCAAGAGGTCAGTCCAGCCCGGCCTGTTCAAACAGCCAGGTTTTCAAATCGCTTGTTGGAAAGAGGAGATCAGGAGCCAAACAGAGCCCAGGGGTAGTTGGTTCCCAAAGGCGTAAATGTAGGTGATTTTTTTTTTTTATTAATTATATGCGCCCTTCTCCGAGACTCAGGGTGGCTTACAGTTTTGGGATACAACCCAGCTCAGCAATAGCCTTCCTTCCATTGTATATGCCTGCTTATTACTAAGCTGCAGTTTTACAAAGTCAGCTTATTGCCCCCAACAATCTTGGGTCCTCACTTTACCTACCGGAGAGGATGGAAGGCTGAGTCAACCTTGAGCCTGGTGGGATTCGAGCCTGCAATAATTACAGGCAGCTGGAGCTAAGTGCTAGGCTATTAACAGCCTGCACCACCAAGGCTCTTTATTCAAAGATGGACAGTGGTATAGCAGTCTACTACTAATTTGCATCAGTTTCTCAGGTTTTCATTTATATGTATTTTGTAATTTGTTTCCACACTATACATAAGCTATTTAAGAAGAAATTTTCATGTACTGTTTTAAAAATACATATCTAAATAGCAATAATAGTGCCTTTTTCACTATATTTTCACTCAAGGAATAAGGTTTTTAACTTGTAAGCTGAAGTGCAAAACTTGA
>SOZL01000199.1:0-22816 GCA_009733165.1 Naja naja | reverse complement strand
CATTGGAAGACCATATCATGTCTCCCCAGGTCCTTCTCTTTACTAGACTAGCCATGCTCAGTTCCTGCAACTGTTCATTGTATGTTTTAGCCTCCAGTCCCCTAATCATCCTGGTTGCTCTTCTGTGTAACTTTTCTAGAGTCTCAACATCTTTTTTATAATGTGGTGAACAAAACTGGATGCAGTACTCTAGGTGTGGTCTTACTAAGGCTTTATAGAGTGGTATTAGTACTTCCCTTGATCTTGATTGTATCCCTCTGTTAATACAACTTAGGATTGCATTAGCTTTCTCGGCTGCTGCTGCACACTGCTGGCTCCTATTTAGCTGGTTGTCCACTAAGTCTCCAAGTTCCCTCTCACAGTTCCTGCTATTGAGCCTGGTTTCACCCAGTCTATATGTGTCCTTTTGGTTTTTCTTGCCTAAGTGTAGGACTTTACTTTTCTCTACATTGAATTTCATTTTGTTAGATATGGCCCAGTGTTCTAGTCTGTCAAGTTCCATCTGGATCTTCAGTCTATCTTCTTGGGTGTTAGCTATTCCTGCCAGCTTAGTATCATTTGCAAATTTGGTAAGTTCCGCTTCTATTCCCTCATCTAAGTTGTTAATGAAGATATTGAAGAGTCCTGGGCCTAAGACAGAACCTTGTGGCACTCCACTGCTTACTCCCTCCATGTAGAGTTAGACCCATTAAGGACTACTCGTTGAGTACGGTTTGCCAGCCAGTTGCAAGCCCATCTAGTGGTGGTGCTAGCTATTCCACCTTTTTCTAGCTTACTAAGAAGTAGGTTGTGGTCTACTTTGTCGAATGCCTTGCTGAAACCTAAATATATTATGTCCACAGTATTTTGCTGGTCTACTAATTTAGTCACTGTGTTGAAGAATGAAATAAGATTGGTTTGGCATGATCTGTTCTTAACAAACCCTTGCTGACTGCTAGATATTACTTTGCTTGTATCTAGATGTTGGCAGATCTGTTTTTTAATTATCTTTTCCAGTATCTTCCCGGGTATTGATGTTAGGCTGATTGGTCTATAGTTTCCTGGGTCTGTTTTCTTTTTCCTTTTTTGAAGATGGGAACCACATCAGCTCTTTTCCAGTCCTCTGGTAGTTCCCTGGTGCTCCAGGATTTTTGAAAGATATGGTGCAGTGGTTCTGAGATGACCTCTGCCAGCTCCTTTAAGACTCTGGGATGTAATCCATCAGGTCCTGGTGATTTGTTTTCATCAAGATCAGACAGGTGTTCTCTTACTTTTTTTGTGTGTGCTTATTTTAACTTTTATTTCTGGTCTGTCTTTTACAGTTATGTTTTTGGTGGGTTGAGCTATAGTTTCTTTTTGAATGAAGACGGATGCAAAGAATGAGTTAAGCAGTTCTGCTTAGTCTCTGTTGCCTGTTACTTCCTTGCCATCTTCTCTCTTTAGTGGACTGACTGTTTCCTTGATTTTTTTCTTGTTATTTATATGTTGGAAGAAACTTTTTTTTATTATCTTTGACTTTTGTTGCAAGTCTTTGTTCGTTCTGAGCCTTTGCTATCCTGACTTCGTCTTTGCAGATTCTGGCTATCTGCTGATATTTACTTGAAAGAAAATATTATTTCCATTCAGATAGCATGCAAAAGAATATCATACGTCTGTGTTTGAAATGGGAAATAGTCCAATGACTGTTCCCTTCTGTTCTGTCTCAATAAATCTCACTAAAGAGAACTCTGTGAAAATCATTCAGAGGAATCATTCAGAGGTCCTCCTCCCACAGGGCCCCATCCCACCATGTGCATCCTCACAACCATAGGAAGGACCACCAGATACCCTGAAACCATTTTCTGGGCTACATTAGGGTGGGGCAAGATCACACCATCCACCACGCTGTGGGCAGTCTCACCATCTCAGCTACAGACTTGACAGCCCACACTTTATTAAAAAGCCTTACATGACCACGGAAAGACCACACAAAAAGAGTAAAGGAAAATGGGGAAAATGTACCAATTCTATAACTTTCTCCCTATTTACCCAACGGTATTGTCCAAAGGTTGTCACTTTTCTGCCTCTCACCCAAAAATTGATATTGTTAGAAAAGATCGGAAATGAAGGCCTTGATTCGTCATGAAATTCCACTTCAGACACAAAGAACTTATGGGCAGAGCAGAGGAATTTAGTTTACATCTGGTGGATAAGATCGCTCAGATTTGGGCCGGCTTGGACTCTGACTGGCAGGGTTTAGATGATGGTGTGGTGACGAAGTCTTGTGGATTCTATCTGTTGAGTTTGATCCTGTCTCCCTGGATGAAGTGGACAGGATCATGCGGAGGCTGTCTTCCACTACGTGTTTATTGGACCCGTGTCCTTCCTGGCTGGTTTATGCCTCCAGGAGGTTACATGCGGTTGGCTCCAGGCAGTTGTCAACGCTCTTTGAGTGAGGGGTTTTTCCTGCCGCCTTGAAAGAGGCGTGGTGAGACCCTCCTCAAGAAGCCTGCTCTGGACCCAACCGTTTGAACAACTATCGCCCAGTCTCCAACCTTCGCTTTTGCAAGGTTGTCGAGAGCATGGTGGTTCAGCAGCTTCCGCTGTTCCTGGAGGAAACTGATTATCTTGACCTGTACCAATCGGGTTTCAGGCCCGGACACAGCACGGAGACAGCATTGGTCGCACTGGTGGATGATCTCTGAGGGCTCAGGACAGGGGCTTTTCTCTGTCCTGGTCCTTTTAATTTTTTATAAAAAGTTTTTATTTTTGATATAAACATACAAACAGGACATACAAAACATAAAACCATCTTCAATATATACATACAGTGTGTCAGTTGGTTACAAATCCTTTGTGTCATCCTTTCATATTCATCACTCACAATTTATCAAAAAGAAAATTTCTCATATTATCAATAAAACATTATGTATTTATCAATTATTACTTGTGTACAATTAAACTATTTATTTCATCATATATACGAGATATATTTTAATCTAAAATTTATGTTATACTTTCATCCAGTGGTATCAACATTATATTTTATATCAGCCTATTATATTTCTTTTTTTTTTTTTATAAAAAGTTTTATTTTTCCAAAACACAAACATAACAAACAAACATACAACACATAGATCCATATCAATTTCAAGTATGTCGGTCGGTCAAAATCACAGTGCCTACCCTCATTATTCATACTCAATATTACAAAAGGATAAGCTATAATCATTATTATTAATCCTTTATCATATTATAATCTCTATATTGTTTCAACAGTTCTATCTATCTTTATATTCCCAAAAATACATTACCAAACTTTTTATCTAACCATTGGTAGAACATATTCCATATCTTATAAAACTGCTTTTCTTCTTGATCCCTAATTTCAAATGTTAATCTACTCATTTCGCACAATCCAAAATCTTCTTAATCACTTCCTCCCGTAGGTGTCTTATCATTTCTCCAGTTTTAGCAAATACAATTCTAGCGGCTGTCAGTACATTAACAATCAGATATTTCAGTTCTTTGTTAAATGTCTCTGGTACAATTCCCAACAGGAATATCTCAGGTATATATTGTTGTGTCATTTTTCCAACCACATGTGGATTTTAGTCCAGTATCTTTTAGCATCAACGCAAGTCCACCACATGTGGTAGTAGGAGCCAGGTATCTGATGACATTTCCAACACTTATCCGATTTATCCTTGAACATTCTTGCAATCCTTCTCGGGATAGGTGCCACCTGTAAAACATCTTATACAAATTTTCTTTATATGCAGTTGACATTGTCATTTTATAATTCTGATCCCACAGTGTTTGCCATCTCTAAATCTATCCCATAACCAAAATTTTTCCCCAAGCAATCATTGTTTCCTTTAACCTGCTCCTCTTCCATTCTAACTTCTAATAGATAACCATAAAGTTTTTTAATCATTTTTTCGTTCGTGCCCATCAAGATTTTATCTAATTCAGTTTGCTTTTTATAAATCCCTTCAGTCTTAACATCCTCATCATATCTAGATTGTACTTGCAAATATGAAAACCAATTCATTTTTATACCTTGTTCTTGTAGTGTTTGCATCGATTTGAGTTCACCCTTTTCATTTAAAATCTCTTCATATCTAACTGTTTGTTCCTTCTTGTATATTATTGCATATGAAAAGCTTCAATAGTAGATACCCATAATGGAATTTGTATATAATGTTGTTTTCTGTTTTTCCCAATTTAAAAACAAAGCTTCTAACATAGTGTCTTCTAAAATATCCTTGTTTTTTAGTTCCCTTATACCATAAGAAAGCATGCCATCCTAGTAATAGATCATGACCCTCTAAAGTTAACAATCTATTGTTTCTCAATGTTATCCATTCTTTCACCCACATCAGGCTTGCAGCTTGATAATACAATTCCCAATTTGGTAGTGCGAATCCCTCTTGACCTTGCATCTTGTAATAGCCTATTATATTTCTATTACAAAATTATATAGTCTATTGCCTTACCAAGTCTTTTTATCCAACCATTGATAAAACAAATCCCATATCTTGTAAAATTGTTTATCTTCTTGTTCTCTATTTCAAATCAATTTACTCATTTCAGCACAGTCCATAATTTTCCTAATCACTTCCTCCTGCATAGGTATTTTATCATTCTTCCAATTTTTGGCAAATACAATTCTAGCTGCTGTTAAAACATTTACAATCAAATATTTCAACTCTTTATTGTAGATATCTGGTATAATTCCCAATAAAAATATTTCTGGTTTCAAGTCTATGTGTTGTTGTATCATTTTTTCCAACCATATGGATTTTAGTCCAATATCTTTTTGCATCGAAGTCACCACATATGGTAATATGATCCAGGTATCTGATGACATTTCAACATTTATCCGATTTATTCTTAACATTTGCATTCTGTTGGGGTAAGTGCCACCTGTAAAACATCTTAAACAAATTTTCTTTTAAGCAGTTGACATTGTCTTTTATAATTCTGGGACCATAATTTTCCCATTTCTCTAGATCAATCCCATATCCAAAATTTTCCCCCCAAGCAATCATTCTTTCTTTAACTTGTTCCTCTTCCATTTTAATTTTAAAAATATAACCATAAAGTTTTTTAATCACCTTTTCATCAGTACCTATCAATATTTTGTCTAGCCCAATCTGCTTGTTATAAATACCTTCTACTTTAATATCCTTATCAAATCTAGATTGTACTTGCAAATATGAAAACCAATTCATTTTTATACCTTGTTCTTCCAACGCTTGCATAGATTTAAGTTCACCCCTTTCATTCAATATCTCACCATATCTAACTGTTTGTTCCTTTTATATATTACTGGATATGAAAAGGCTTCAATAGTAGATATCCATATGGAATTTTCAAGTAATGTTCTTTTAAATTTTCTCCCAGTTAAAAACAAAGCTTCTCAAATATAATGTCTTCTAAAATACCCTTGTGTTTTAGTTCCCTTATACCAAAGGAATGCATGCCACCCCAATAGCAAGTCATGTCCTTCTAGAGTCAATAATCTAGTATTCCTTAGTGTTATCCAATCTTTTACCCACATCAAATTTGCCGCCTGATAGTATAGTTCCCAATTAGGCAAAGCAAACCCTCCTCTCAATCTTGCATCCTGCAATAACTTAAGTTTTATTCTTGCTTTTTTGCCTTGCCATATATATTTCAACATCATTGATTTAGGTCTTTGAAAAACTCTTTCCTTAATCTGATTGAATTGTTTGGAATAAGTATAGAATTCTAGGCAATACATTCATCTTGATTGTTGATATTCTCCCAATCAATGATAGTTGTAAGTTTTTCCATTTTCCAACTCTGTCGCTATCTGCTGTTTAAGTTTAATGTAATTATCCTCCTTCAGTGTACTACATCTTGCTGTAATATATATCCCTAGATACTTAACCTTACTTGTGACCTGTATTTCTAAAGCTTCTTCCAATTCTTTCTTCCGTCTGCTAACATATTCTTTGTTAATATCTTTGTTTTGTCTTTATTAATTTTCAATCCTGCTACTTCTCCATACTCTTCTATTCTTTCAATTAGCTTAAGCGCTGATTCCAGTGGGTCCTCTAATATAAATACCAGGTCATCTGCAAAGGCTTGTAACTTATATTCTTCTCTTTTAATTTTCATTCCTTTTATTTGTTTATCTTCTCTAATCACACCTGTTTAACACTTCTTAAGGTTAACACAAACAGCAGAGGCGACAGTGGGCAGCCTTGTCTAGTCCCTTTTCTTATATTTATAGGCTCTGTCAATTCTCCATTTATCAAAACCCTTGCGGTTTGTTCAGAATATATAGTCTCAATAGCACATATAAAATTTTTGCCAAAGTCCATTTGTGTCAATGTAGTAACATGAAGTGCCAACTCATGTTATCAAAGTTTTTTGAGCATCCAGAAACATCAAGGCCATTTGCTTTTCAGGATGTGCCTCATAGTACTCCAGAGTGTCCAGGATTATTCTCATATTATGTTTGATTTGTCTTTTGGCAGAAACCCATTTTGGTCAACATGTATAAAGTTGTTTAAGTATCTTTTCAGTCTTTCTGCCAAAATTGAAGCAAAAATTTTATAGTCTGAATTTAATAGGAAATAGGCCTATAATTTTTAACTTGTTGTAAGTCTGTGTCTTCCTTCGGTATAAGTGTGATATAAGCTTCTGACCAAGTCTTTGGTATTCTCTTCTCTTGCATGACTTCATTCATAATCTCTAATAATTGGAGGTTTAACACCTCCTGAAAAGTCTTATAAAATTCCACTGGTAAACCATCTGGGCCTGGTGCTTTCCCTGTATTTTGTTTCTTTAAGGCTTCTGTTAACTCCATCATTGTTATATTCTGTTCTAACATTATTTCCATATCTTTAGGTATCTGTGGTAACTTTGCCTTTTGTATATATTGTTTAATTTTTTCTTCTTGAATACTCTCTTGATAGTACAATTTTCCATAATAGTCTTGTATAATTCTTTTTCCCTTCATTTCCGCAAGGATGTCCTTCTTCATCTATTAAATGGCTAATTTTCTTGATTCTTTTCCTTTCTTTTTATAGGCTAACCATCTTCCTGGTTTGTTTATGTCCTCAAAATAATTCTGTTTAGCATTTTAATCTTTTGGGCTAGCTCTTCTTTTTCCATTAATTCTATTTTATGTTTGGTTATATCCATTTTGATTTTAACATCTTTTTGTGGAAATTTCTGCAGTTCTTTTCCAGTTTTTTATATTCTTCTTCTAATGTTTTAAAGTCTTTTTGTTTGATATTCTTTTCCTTGTATAATCAATTATCAAGCCTCTTGTATAGGCCTTCATCGTGTCCCAGAGATTCTATAACGATGTATCCTCTTTCTTATTTTCTTTAAAAAAGAATACCAGTTCTCTCTCCATTTTCTGTTTGAAATCTTCTTCCTTTAATATCTTATTGTTTAATGTCCATCTAGATCTCATCTTTTGTCCTTTCCAAATAATAATCATTGGATTATGATCGGCCCAAATACTTGCTTCTATTTCAATTTTTGTATATTAAAAATAGATCAGCTGATGTCCATATCATATCTATTCTTGACCATGATTCATGCCTGTTTGAGTAAAATGTATATTGTTTATTTCCTATATTTCTCTCTCCATGCATCTTTTAAGTTTATTTCTTCTATCATTTGAAAAAGGGTTTTGGTAGTTTCTTTCTAGCTTTCTTTGTGGCTTTTTGTGATTTATAATCCAGCTGCTCATTAATTATTCCATTAAAATCTCCCATTATGCATAAATGGCTTTAATATTCAAAGTCCTCCACGACATGTGTCCACATTTAAGGAGCCTCCTGCTGATATCAAGGACCAACCGCACTGTACGGGCACACAGGCAGGGGCCTCGGGTCCCGCGGCAAGTCAATGTCGGCTGGCAGTCCTCGGCGGCGAGCCTATTCTGTGGAGCCCCCGGACTTATGGAACCAACTGCCTCTGGACCTCCGTCTGGCCCCTGACCTCCGCACTTTCGCAGCGATTTGAAGACCTGGCTATTCGACCAAGTCGGGCTGTGATTACCTCATGGGGGGTATGGGACAGTTTTAACTTTAATTCGGCTTTATTGGACTTAACAATGGTTTAATTCTTTTTAATCTATTTATTGTATTTGTATGTTTTTATGTGAGCCGCCCCGAGTCTTCAGAGATGGGGCGGCATATAAGTCCAATAAAATAAAAAATAAATTAATTAATTAACTTAGTCCAGTTCAATTATTTTTTTATGGAGTTTATTATAAAATTCCTCTTGGTGGTCATTTGGAGCATATATTGCTATTAAAAGTATTTTAGTATTATTGTCCATTATTTCTACCATTAAGATTCTTCCATCATCATGTGTATAAATTAATTCAGCCGAAATTGTTTCTTTAATATATAGAACCACGCCTCTTTTTTACATTGTGCCAATGAAGTAAACAATTTTCCTAATTTTTTTTGTTTCAGTACTTGTTCATGTTGTTTTTTAATATGTACCTCTTGTAGGCAAATTATACCAAATTTTAATTTCTCCAATTTAGAAATACTTTCCTTCTTTTAATGGTTGAGTTGAATCCATTTATATTCATCGTAACCAGTTTTCTTTCCTCCATTTTAGATTTTGTAAGAGGGATTTATTGCTCTGGTGGATCTTATTTCTCTTCGTTCTCTGGGTGCCCCGCCTACACCTTCTTTTTTTCTTTTTCTTTTTCAATTACTGCTATCAACCTTTTGAGGTTCAATCAGGGCTCTTTTTCTTGTATCTTCCTCCTTTCCTCTAATATATTCATAATAAAATGATTCCGCCTTTTCAACCATGTCAATTCTATGTCTTTGTTCCTCATGTAAACAGAAGGCCTTCTGGTATCAGCCATCTATAATTTATTCCTTTTGCAGTTCTTTGGTTAGAAAGAGGTACTCTCCTCATCTCCCTTACTCTTCTTGGTACCTGTTTCAGCACCACAATTTCTTTGTCTTTATACTTTAATGTCTTTCTCTTGTCATTTGCAAAATTTGTGTTTTAATAATTTTCTTAGTAAATCTAATATGGACTTCTCTTGGTAGCTTATTCCTTTTATTTGTATTTCCGAACATCATCTCCATCCATCATTTTCTCTCGTTCCATTATGCCAATATTTCCATCATTTTCCTCCGAGGTTTCACCCAAAATTTTTATCAATTTTAATTCTGACTCATCTATCTTTTCTTCTTTATTGTCAATCTTAACTTCACTCTCTGATATTGATATTTCCAATTTCTTATCGTCGCTCGGTCTCTCTTCATATTTTTCATTCATCTCTTGATATTTTCCACTCATTCTTCCAATTTTCTGCAATTTTCAATTTTCATCCTATTTTCTGCTGAATCTTCTCCACCTTTTGATTTGTCTGTTCAATTCTTTGGTCCTTTTAGATCTCTCAGTGGCTTTCGATACCATCAACCATGGTATCCCTTCATGGCTCCGTTGGGAGTGGGGGCACCATACTACGGTGGTTCTCCTCTTTACCAGACCGCCACAGTCGGTGTTGGCAGGAGAGCAGAGGTCATCCCTGAGGCCCCTCACTTGTGGGGTGCCTCAGGGGTCAGTTCTCTCACCTCTCCTGTTTAATATCTACATGAAACCGCTGGGCAGGATCATCCGTGGTTTTGGGGTGAGGTATCATCAATATGCAGATGATACCCAGCTTTATATCTCCACCCCAGACCAGATCAGTGATGCTCTCTCTGTGATGTCCCGGTGCCTGGAGGTGTGCAGGCCTGGATGGGGAGTAACAGGCTCCAGCTCAATCCGGCCAAGACTGAGTAGCTGTTCTTACCAGCATCTCAGTTTCCAGTGGATGTGCCATCTTTGGTCATGGGGGGGGAGGTGTTACCCCCCGTGGATAGGGCAAGGAATCTGGGCATCCTCCTGGATGCACAGCTCAATCGGGAGGAGCAAGTGGGAGCTGTGGCCAGGGGCTTTTGCCCAGGTTCGGCTGGTCCACCAGCTCCACCCTTACCTGAACCGAGATGCCCTTCGAACGGTCACTCATGCGCTCATCATTTCCAGAATCGACTACTGCAACGCTCTCCACATGGGGCTACCCTTGCGGATTACTCGGAGGTTGCAGCTGGTGCAGAATGCTGCTGCACAGGCTGTGATGGCGGTATCCCGATACTCCCATGTTACACCCCTCCTGCGCGACTTGCATTGGTTGCCGGTTGCCTTCCGGGTTTCCTTCAAGGTGTTAGTAACAACTTATAAAGCCCTAAATGGCTTGGGTCCAGGATACTTGCGGGAAAGCCTCCTGCCAGCATCACACTCCGATCGCTCCGTGCGCTCCCACAGGAGGGGCCTCCTGGGAATACCGTCGGTTAGGCATTGTCGGCTGGCGGTTCCCAGGGCCAGGGCCTTTTCTGTGGGAGCGCCTGCCCTATGAAATCAGCTCCCCGTGGATCTTCGTTTGGCCCCTGATCTCCGCTCCTTTCATAGAGACCTGAAGATTTGGCTGTTTCAGCAGGCCGTCCTGGATTGACCCGGGGGTGGGTAGTTTTAATTGTATTGTTAATTATTGTATTTTAATTGCTTTTAATTCAGTTTTAGTAATTTATAGACTTGTATTTGTTTAATATTTTTTTTACTGTAAATGTATTCTTTTATATGTTTGCCGCCCTGAGTCCTTAGGGAGAAGGGCGGCATACAAGTCTAAATAATAAATAAATAAATAAATAAATAAATAAATAAATAAATAAAATCAGCTCCAACTTAGGATCCATATATGGAGTTCTGATGTGAAAGGACAGCCCTGCCCTTAACACACTAGGCAGCGTTCACTAGGCCTTGGCTTCCTTGGCATTCAAAGACAGGCAGCCCCACCATTAAGGGACAGCAACCTAGAGTGTTGCCAAACTCCATCTCTCTGGGTGACCTTCCCAGCCATATCTGGAGCCAAGAGGCCATGCTGAAGGACAGCAGAAGTCAACTCCCTGGTTTCTGAACTCCCTTCTTGCAGCATCACTTTCTGATCATGTCCTGACAGGAAAGACACACAACCACAACAAAAGTCCCCTCGGGAGTGGATCTGTGATTTTTCACTTGGAGGCTTTTTTCCAGTCTCTCTTCTGCACTGAGGAAGTTTGGGATCCCAAGAGGAGAAATTATTTCTCCCTGTAATTATGACCATCCAGAGCGGGTGGCTTATGCTACTTCTCCAAAGAGCCACAATTGCAAACTGAGTGAAGCAGAGAGCTGCACCTCCATGCTGCTGGCTCGTGCCAGTTGTTTCGAGGGATGGGAGACGGGATGAGCAGCCAGGGATGGGAACAGCCATGAAATTTCAGGCTCAGAGATATCTCCTCAGAAGCAGCATAACAAAATCCAAACTTGGTGAAGAGCCACAGTATACAAAATAATATAATATAATAATAATATAATAATAATATAAGAGGCAAAGAGTCGCATTCATTTGGCCGATTTCCATGGCTCGAGAGCACATTCTCTGCCACCCCTGATCCAGACCCTTTGATTTCTTATTCTATTTCCAGTGGCTGCCTGCACAGAGAAAAGCAGACTGAATTTCCATGAATGATTCACCCTTTGTTTCATTTTGTGCTGGTGTCCATCCCAGTTCTGCACTAAAAAACTGAAATTCCAGGTGAGTTTGGAGCACCAGGATGGGAACATTCCATGGAGCTTTTACAGGCCATTGTGGAGACTATCTCGCTGGCATATTTCATCAGTTTATCTTACAATGTTGCAAAGATTTGGCTTTTCAACATGGCTTCTTTCTATTCAGCCTAATCAGGTAATTTATGCATTCTTCTTTTGCATTTTAACACTTCTAATTTTCTTTCTTCAAATATTTCATTTATTTCTAACTATAGCTTGCACAATCTCACACTTGGCTACATCATCCATGACAACTATGTGAGCCCTTTATGCACTTCAGATGCCTTGCTGGACATTCTCTCCACTGGAGAAGCCAATATCCCCAACTACAGCTGTGGAAGGAAGGAGAACCTTCTGGCTCTTCTTGATGGAGCTAAAAGGGACATCTCCATCCAGATATCAACATTAGCAGACCTCTACAAAGTCCCACAGTGTGTGTGTGTGTGTGTGTGTTTCTATATTTTTGTGTTTTCATGCAACCATATCTTTTCCATGGATTCAAAAGCTGTTTTACAACATACCAGTTTGTTCTGTCTCCCCTTCCCTTCCCCAGAAGGTAAGGAACTTGGCAGCAACACTAGCACAGAGAGTCACGCTGGCCTGTCTCCAAAATCCAAGTTATCTCTCCCGATAAGAGTGTTGGCAGTCACCCAGGCTCTCACTGCCAAATTCGGAGCTGACAAGAAATGAAGTACTCACAGAAGGAATGATTTATTCCCAAAGTCCATAAACCACAACACAGATGGAATTCTCGGCTTATTCCACACTTTGTCACGTACAGAGTTTGCAGCGTAGGCACACCCACTTTTATACCTGGTGGGGTGTGGTCCACCTCAATCTCTGGCCCTCCCATGCCTCCTATGTTGCTGCTGACGTTTCTCCCTCCGACGTTGCCTGGGATCAAGCCAGGAATCCTCCTCCTCACTCCCCAGCCATGGTCGTACTGCTATGCGTCTCTCAGGCTGTTCCTCTTGGCTTTCCGAAGAAACCTGAGGCATTGCCAGGGAGGAAGGTCCTGGGGAGGAGGCCTTGCCAGGGAGGAAGGTCCGGGGGAAGGTCCTGGTGAGGAAGGCATTGCCCGCCTCCTCTTCTTCATCATCCAGGTCCTCTTCCTCTGTCAGCACAGGCTCATGAGGCGGTGCCACAACACTATCCCCCACCGCAGGGCCCTTCCCCCGAGTCTGATGGGCAGGATGCGGCCGAGAGGGGAAGCGCCATGGAACAGCCGTAAGGGTCGGGCGGAGCGGGAAGCATCCACCAAGACAAGTTCTCCGCCCGCCCCCGTCCGCCAACCAAATATTGAAACCGCCTTCAACCACCGTGAGTCCTGAATGCTGACCACCTCGCTGTCCTCGGCCAGCCCCAGTGGGTGTAGGTGCTGAAGCAGGATCAGTGGGACGCCGGAGATAACATGAGGGGCTTCAGGAACCAGAAGGAACAGTGGAAAACCGGTGAATCTTCATAGAGCCGTAGGGTTAGACGATAGGCCACAGGGTTGATGACCGCCTCAATGGGATACGGGCCGACGAACCGGTGGTCCAGTTTCTTTACCGGACGGTCAGCCGGGAGGTGTTTTGTGGATAACCACACTCGGTCTCCCACGCCAGTGGGGGCCGCCTCGCCGAGAGCGGTCGGCGCACGCTTGTAGTCCTCCTTGGCCTGTATCAGGTGTTGCCGCCAACTGCTGAACGGCATACAGCTCGAGAGGAAGTCCTGAGCCTCAGGAACAGGGGAATCCGAGGGTGTCAGAGGGAAGAACCGCGATGGTAGCCCACATTGGCGTAGAACGGAGTCGCCTGGGTGGAGGTGTGCTGGGAGTTGTTGAACGCGAACTCCGCCAGAGCGAGGTAGTCGGCCCAGTCGGTCTGCCGTTGATTGACAAAGCAGCGTAAATACTGCCCCAGGATGCCAATGACCTTCTCCTCCCCATCAGTCTCGGGATGGTGTGATGAGGACAAGCACACCTGCACTTGTAACGCGGTCATCAGGCTCTTCCAGAATTGGGCTGTAAATTGCACGCCGCGGTCGGAAACCACCCTGTCCGCAGGCCATGGAGGCGAAAATATGCTGGACGAACAGACGGGCAGTCGTAGGGCCATTGGCAGGGCACGACACGGGATGAAGTGGGCCATTTTGGTCAGCATGTCCACCACCACCAGCACGGTCGGAAGCCATAGGACGACGCAAGGCCAAGAAGTCCATAGAGATTGCTCCTCATGGTCGGTCTGGAGTGGGTAGAGGGTGGAGGAGACCAGGAGGCGCACCTGCGCTTGCTGCACGGCACACAGGATGTCAAGCGGGACATCGTGCCGTACTCGAGGCCACCAAAAACTCCGAGTCACGAGGTGGAGGGTCTTGAAGTAGCCAAAATGGCCGGCTGCTGGGTTGTCGTGACACTGCTTCAAGAGAAGGGCCCCGCCCCGTGGGCACGTACAGCCGTCCCCGATGCTTGAGCAGGCCCTCCTCCAAAGTCCATGGGGAGTTGGGGCTGACCTCCGCTCTCCTCTGCTGCGACCAAGCATCCAGGCTCTGCACCTCTCGCACCCGAGCCCGGAAGTCTACTGGTTCCTGGATTGCAGTCAAGGCTTCTGCTGGCAGCACCGTCCGCAGAGGAGGCGAGTCTTTGGGGCACAGTTACTCGGGTTTATGGATAGCACATCCGCCCGACAGACCGCTGGGGATGTAGGTCACACGGAAGTTGAACCGGGCAAAAAACAACGACCACCGGATCTGCCGCTGGTTCAACTTCCTGGCTGTTGTCAGATGTTCCAGATTCCGATGGTCCGTGCAGACCTCTATCTGGTGCCAGGCCCCCTCGAGATGATGCCGCCAAGCCTCAAAGGTAGCCTTGATAGCCAGCAGCTCTTTTCCCAGATGGTGTAGTGCGCCGAAGGATTGAGTTTCCGGAATAGTAAGCACAGGGGAAAAGAGTGCCGCCAGCCACCGGGCCTGCAACAGCACCCCCAAGGGCCACGCTGGACACGCCCATCTCCACCACAAAAGGACGGTGTGGTCGGGTGCCTCAAGACGGTTCTGTGACAAAGGCTTTCTTGAGGGCCTCAAACGCCTGTTGCGCGGGGACCCCACTGGAACGGAACCTTCTTCCAAGGAGCTGGGTTAGCGGAAGGTTAACGTGGCAAAGCCCGGATGAAGGTCCGTAATAGTTGGCAACCCCAGCAGGCTGGACGCCTTTCACGCCGACAGGGGTTCCCAACTGCACAAGGCCTCCACCTTCCGAGGGTCCATAGCATGCCTTCGAGCGATGATGTGCCCCAGGAACTCAATGGAAGTCTGGAAAAGAGGCATTTCTCCAGCTCACAAGCTGGTGCTTCCGGCTTGCAGCACCAGACGGACCTGAAGGTGGCTTTCCTGACTGGGAGTAGATCAAGATGTCGCCAGGTAGACCACCACAAACTTATCCAACATGTCCCTGAACATCGTTCATGAAATGCTGGAAGACTGCAGGAGTTGGTCAACCCGAACGGCATCACCGTGGCTCAAATGGCGATCGATTGGGTGCAAAGCCGTCTTCCACTCGTCCCCTCTCGTATCCGCACCAGGTTGTAGGCCCTCGGAGGTCGAAGCCAGGAAGATGGTGGCCTCCCTCAGGCCCATCAGCTCCGAATGAGAGGCAGGGGGTAGCGATTCCAAACCGCGATGGCATTGAGCCGGGCGGTAATCGAACACAAGCGCAAGTCCCGCCTTCTCTTAACGGAGGACTGGTGCTGCAGAGGGACGACGAAGGGCGGATGAACCCTCGGCCAAGTTTTTGTCCAGAAAGTCCCGAGGGGCCAACTCGGCTCGACATGGAGTACAGGCGCCCCACAGGCAGCCACGCATTGGGCAGAAGGTCCACGGGCAATCGAGGGGCCGGCGCGGGTAAGCGGTCCGCCCTTCTTGCTGAACACATCTGCGAAGTCCTCAGTTCAGGAGGTAGGGAGACGACCGGGTGGAGACGCCCTGGCCGGCACAGGCGCATGGATGTGGTCGACGCACTGCAGACTCGGAAAGAGACGCCTTCTGCCACCATGCCACCTGAGGATCGTGAGTCCGGCCAGGCCATACCCAGGACCATTGGGAAATGAAGGTCCACGGTGACATAGAAGCGATTGCTTCCTCATGTGCCCCAATGGTTAGAGACAAAGGCTGGGTGGCGAACTTAATGGGCCCTGCGATCAGTTCCCCCATCAATTGTCTCCACCTCAGCGGAGGGTCCACCGGATCCAAAGGCACCTTAAAATGCACCACAAAGGCCTGGTCCATGAAGTTCGTCAGGCCCCTGAGTCCACCAGCATGCCTGGATCCCTTCGACTGGTTGGGCAAGAACACCTGAGAGTCCAATATCAGATGCCGAGGGGCCCAGAGTCCACAGCCACGCAGTCAGGCGAGGTTTAGTACTTGCCCAGCCTAGGGTTTCAGGTCGGGCCAGCCCCGCTTCCGCTTGGTCATGCCGAGATTCAGGCACGGGCTTGAGCCCCACGTTGCTTTCGGGACAGGAAGCAGCAAAATGTCCAGGCTCCCCACAATACAAACACAAACCCCTGCCGTCGCCGTGCGCCTCCTGGGTCAAGCAAGTTCCAGCCGTCCCAGCTCCATGGGCTCCGCAGCCATTGTCACGAACTCGGGCGACCCGCACTGCCGCGCAGGGCGGGAGGTACAGACGCGGAGGGCTTCCTGGACGGGCGACGGTCTTTCGCCGCTGGAGACGCGCCGATGCGCAGACATTGCACCACCAGGGCTGCCGAGAGTCGGAGGGGCCTCCACCCAACCAGTTCGCCCTGCAGTTCCTCCGACAGGCCATCCTGGAAGGCGCCCAGCAGCCGCATCATTCCAGGTGGAGTCCATGCAGAGCAGAAATTCGCAATATAGTCCTGCAGGGGCGCCCTTGGCGAAGGTCCCACGCCTGGCTGCCCTGCGCGGATGGGGTCTCTACATGAGGCGCATGTGTTGCCAAAAGCCCTGGCAGTCTGTTAATAGTGGGCTATTCTGAACCAACAAGGGTGGCCCACCGGCTGCAGAGCCAGAAAGGAGGCTTATCACAAACCCCACCCGAGTCCGGGTCATCTGGAAAATCCTCCAGCCTCATAGCCATAAATAACTGGCACTGTCCCATGAAAGCCGGAACATTTCTGGCTGCCCAGAAAACTTATCTGGCACAGCTACCGGGCATTTCCGACGGGAGGGGGAGGAGGTGCAGGAGCATTCAGTGCAGTGTTGAGCTGCTAATTGCAGCAGCTGATTCTTGGCTTGTAACTGGTGTAACTGCTGCTGCTGCTGCTGCTGCTGCTGCTGCTGGTCCATCTTGGTTTGAAGATGGTTAGTGTCTTTGGGGTACGTGACAAAAATGTTTGTCTCCCTTCCCCAGAAGGTAAGGAACTTGGCAGCAACACTAGCACAGAGAGTCACCTGGCCTGTCTCCAAAATCCAAGTTATTCTCCCGATAAGAGTGTTGGCAGTCACCCAGGCTCTCACTGCCAAATTCGAGCTGACAAGAAATGAAGTACTCACAGAAGGAATGATTTATTCAAAGTCCATAAACCACAACACAGACGGAATCCTCGGCTTATTCCACACTTTGTCACGCACAGAGTTTGTAACGTAGGCACACCCACTTTTATACCTGGTGGGTGTGGTCCAGCTCATCTCTGGCCCTCCCACGCCTCCTACGCTTGCTGCTGACGCTTCTCCTCCGACGCTGCCTGGGATCAAGCCAGGAATCCTCCTCCTCACTCCCCAGCCGTGGCCGTGATCATAGCTGCCTCTCAGGCTGTTCCTCTTGGCTTTCCTCAAGAAACCTGAGGCATTGCCAGGGAGGAAGGTCCTGGGGAGGGAGGCCTTGCCAGGGAGGAAGGTCCTGGGGAGGGAGGCCTTGCCAGGGAGGAAGGTCCTGGGGGAAGGTCCTGGTGAGGAAGGCATTGCCTGCTCCTCCTCTTCTTCATCATCCAGGTCCTCTTCCTCTGTCAGCACAGGCTCATGAGGCGGGCCACAACACCAGCTATATTTATAAATAAAGTTATATGTATAAACAATTATAGGCAAGTTTGTCTAATAGATACTGTCGGTAAAATATATGCCATGTTCCCCTTTAAGTAAACTTGAGATTGGGTAGAAGAAAGGTGCATTCCTTGAAGAAGAGCAAGAAGGTTTTAGGAAGAGTTAAAAGCTGTGCAAATTTGTATAGTAAGTAAGGAATCAATTAATAATGTAATATTTTCAACAGATTTGTCCTGAAATATCTAACCGCAAAATATGTCAGTTGGGTAAACCCCAGTTTGCTGGCTTTCTAGATGTTAGTGCAGCATTTGATACAGTAGAGAGAGAAACATTATGGAGGACATTGACTGCCCTCAAAATGGAGCTCAGCCTGCTGGCCCTGATCCAAGCCCTTTCTCCAAGCTTTGTTTGAGAGGGAGGCTTGGGCTCAATGGAGCCCTGAGAAGGATCGATACTTACCAAGAAGGAAGGGAAGGAGGCATATTTGAACCCTTGTTATTCTCTCTCGATATAATTACTTGCCTGCATTAATGAAGGATTCTGAAATACATATATCTAACATGCTAAATGTGTATGAGAACACCATGGTTTATTATTCACAAAGAATCCAGGCTATTGAAGAAGAGAAATATGTAACCATCCTCAATAAGTTTGGAATAGTGAAATGGATGAGCTGCTACCAACACACCTTCCAAATTTCCAAGGATTGAAACCAGAAATGCTTATACTCTCCAGAATAAGAGGTTACTTGAATTATTTATTTATTTATTTATTTATTTATTTATTTATTTATTTAGATTTTGTATGTCCTACTCCCAAGGACTCAGGGCGCTAACATACAAAATAATAAACAATAAAAACAAGTCCAAATTACAAAACAACAAAACAATAAAATTACAAATAGACAAACATTGTTAAAACTACCCACCCCATGGTCAATCCAGGCCGCCTGCTGAAACAGCCAAGTCTTCAGGTCTCGACGAAAGGAGCGGAGATCAGGGGCCAAACGCAGATCCGAGGAAGCTGGTTCCAGGGCGGCGCTCCCACAGAAAAGGCCCTAGCTCTGGGAACCGCCAGCCGACAATGCCTGACCGACGGTATTCCCAGAAGGCCCCTCCTATGGGAGCACGGGCGATTGGACTGTGATGCAGGCAGGAGGCGCTCCGCAAGTACCCTGCACCCAAGCCATTAAGGGCTTTATAAGTTGTTACTAACACCTTGAAGGAAACCCGGAGGCAACCGCAACCAATGCAGGTCGCGCAGGAGGGGTGTAACATGGGAGTATCGGGATACCCCATCACAGCCCGCACGCCGCGATTCTGCACCAGCTGCAACCTCCGAGTAATCCGCAAGGGAAGCCCCATGTAGAGAGCATTGCAGTAGTCGATTCTGGACGGACGAAGCGCATGAGTGACCGTCAAGGGCATCTCGTCCAGGTAAGGGCTAAGCTGGCGAACCAGCCGAACCTGGGCAAAGCCCCCTGGCCACAGCCCCCACCTGCTCCTCCAAACTGAGCTGTGCATCCAGGAGGACGCCCAGATTCTCGCCCTATCCACGGGGTAACACTTCCCCCATGACCAAAGATGGCACATCCACTGAACACCAGATGCCGGTAAGAACAGCCACTCAGTCTTGGCTGGGTTGAGTCTGAGCCTGTTACTCCCCATCCAGGCCTGCACCGCCTCCAGGCACCGGACATCACCGAGAGAGCATCACTGATCTGGTCTGGGGTGGAGATATACAACTGGGTATCATCTGCATATTGATGATACCTCACCCCAAAACCACGGATGATCTCACCCAGCGGTTTCATGTAGATATTAAACAGGAGAGGTGAGAGAACCACCCCTGAGGCACCCCACAACTAAGGCCTGAGGATCTCTGCTCTCCCGTCAACACCGACTGCGAACGGTCCGAAGGTAAGAGGAGAACCACCGTAACACGGTGCCCCCACTCCCAACCCCGAGCCGCAGAAGGATACCATGGTCGATGGTATCGAAAGCCGCTGAGAGATCTAAAAGGACCAGGACAGAGGAAAAACCCCTGTCCCGAGCCCTCCAGAGATCATCCACCAATGCGACCAATGCTGTCTCGGTGCTGTGTCCGGGCCTGAAACCCATTGGTACAGGTCAAGGTAATCAGTTTCCTCCAGGAACAGCGGAAGCTGCTGAACCACCATCCAACAACCTTCGCTAAAAAGCAAGGTTGGAGACTGGACGATAGTTATTCAAAATGGTTGGGTCCAGAGCAGGCTTCTTGAGGAGGGGTCTCACCACCGCCTCTTTCAGGGCGGCAGGAAAACCCTTCACTCAAGGAAGCGTTGATAACTGCCTGGAGCCAACCACGTAACCTCCCTGGAGGCATAAACCAGCCAGGAAGGACACGGGTCCAATAAACACGTGGTGGAGGACAGCCTCCGCATGATCCTGTCCACTTCATCCAGGGAGACAGAGTCAAACTCAACCCAAACAGGATCCACAAGACTCATCGCCACGCCATCATCAACATCCTGCCAGTCAGAGTCAAGCCAGCCCGAATCTGAGCGACCTTATCCGCCAGATGTAAACTAAAATCCTCTGCTCTGCTCCTGGGTCCTCTCCTCTCACTGCAGAAGAGGGAGCGAGTGACCCAAACAGGGCCGAGGGCGATCATCTGCAGACGCCATCAGAGCCGAGAAGTAAGCACATCTCGCTGCTCTAATCGCTTCCAGGTAAGTCCTAATATAGGCTCTTAACTGGAGACGGTCAGACTCAGAGCGACTAGTCCTCCACCTGCTCTCTAGGCGCGTCTCTCTGCCGCTTCATTCCCCAAGCTCCTCCTGAGAACCAAGGAGCTAAACGAGGTCTCCGGCAAGGGAGAGGCCGCAAGGGGACAACCCGTCGAAGGCTGCCGAGGCCGCTTTCTGCCAGGCGGCCACCAAAGTCTCGGCCGGCTGTGGCAAGGAGGTGGGCAAAAAAATTGTGGATTCTGATTCATATTTTGATACAGAAAATTTTAAAAATGGAGATACAAATCAAACCAGAACTTTTCCTTTTGAGTCTAATGGAAAAAGAACTAGAGAAAAAAATGAACTTGGTTATTATATATGTTGACAGCAGCAAGACTGTTGTAGTATGGGCAAACATGGAAGGACAGTTCGATTCCTAAGTGTTGATCTAATGGTTGCAGAAGTTGGCAGAAATGGCAAAACTGACCACTTTTGAATAAAGAAAAGAACATAAGTACTTTTCTTTCCACATGGAAACCACTTCTGAACTTTATGCTTGGTGGAAAAGAATGAAACTTTGATTTTGATTTTTTGCTGAGTAGATTGATAGATCTTCAGAAATGCTTGTTCATATTATTATGAACAAGCAAAAGTTGTGATTTGATGTTAATG
The DNA here is from genome assembly GCA_009733165.1 of Naja naja. NCBI lineage: Eukaryota > Metazoa > Chordata > Lepidosauria > Squamata > Elapidae > Naja > Naja naja. Next base: position 1,830 of record SOZL01000199.1, on the reverse strand, counting down.
CTGATTTTTACTGCAACAGAGAGAGCTAGAAGTCAATGTTTATTTTCTTTTCTTATCCTCCCTCACTTCTCTTACCACTTTTCCTCCCTCACTGCTTTTCTATTTACTTTTTATTCTGTATTTTACAGTATTTTATAACTCAATAAAAATGTTAAGGAGAAAAAAAAGAAACCAGAAATAACCTAAATATCTTTTAGGGCGGTGTTTACTTGAGCAAGATTTCATCATGGTTAAATATCAAGGATTTAACTAAGTCCCTTATAATTAACAGACTTTTATTTGTGGAGCTCCAAAGACAGAGATGTAATACATCTGTAGGTTGAATGTCCATTGCAGAAGGAAGAGAGATCAGAGTCTTGGACTGCACGTTAGACAAACAACCTATTGTGAGACTCACATTAAAAGCAACTTATTTCCTGTGCAGTCAGAATTCAAATATTTATATAGAATCTAGACCTTTACTGAACAAAGCAGTTCAGTTGAAATCTACATATGAGTCTGATTGCAGTAAATTATTGGAGTAACACAGAAATGGCATTTTTATTCTTTTTCTTTCTTGAATTTCATTTTATATACTATGTTGTTAATGTTCCATGTTTAAAATTCTGTTTCTTGATATTGCCTGACAGCTAATCAACAATAATCTCTTTAATTTGCTCATCAAAACAATGTTGGATTTAAAAAGCTAATATTTTGGACTTGATTTGACCTAAGTATAACACAACATTCTTCATTGCTTTTCAGATCAGTTATGATGCTTCTTCAGAGGCTTTAAGTGATAAAAGTCAATTCTTTTTCAACCAGTTACTCCCCAAAAAAGGATTCCAGTACCCAGCAATTGTCCAACTCCTCTCCACTTCAGATGGACCCTGATTGGTCTCTTTGCTTCAGACACAGAAATGGAGAGAACTTCATGATAATTTTTACTCTTATGCTTGTCAGAATGGGATTTGTGTTGTTATATCACAACACCTCAACTGACCTACAGCAGCCCTCAGGGAGGCCCTCTCTAAGTGGAGACAAGTCCATGTCTTTGTTCACTTCATGGAATTTGATTTCATTGAGGACAGAATTCTTCCTTTCCATTTGACATTTGAGGATTTGTCAGGACCCATTGAAGGGAAAGTCTGGATCCTCACAAGTTTTCAAAGTATAACATAAGCAACCACAGACTCTCTCAATATATCCATAGTATTTGGAGCTTTGGCTATCTGGCAAAAGAAAGGCCGGGTGATGCCTTTGAACCCTATTTGTTTGTGGAAGGTGAATTTGCAAAGCATTATTTCCGCTGTTTCTTCACAAGCTCTTCCGCTTCTGTCAAAGGCCGCAAAATGCACCCAGAAAAGCCCCAGTGGACACCCAAAGGAAAAGGAACAGGATCCAGTTCCAAAATGACCCGTTTCATACAGTATCATTCAGACTCTGGCCCAGGCCATGAATGCCCATTCCTCCAGAAAGAGGAGGAGAAGGAAGGAGGGCTTAAGAGAGGTTGGGGTCTCCAAGGCTGCAGCCATGGCAGGTATGGGGTCCCAATAGGGGTCCATTCATCTTGGTTCCTTTGGAGAGAAGGAGTGGGATGGGTTTTAACTGTGTTTAGATTAGGTTGTCTGTTGTAAAGTTTATTGGGCTTAATGTTTAATAGTGTTTTACTTAATTTATTTTGTATTTGTATTTTAATGTTAGAGCTGCCCTGAGTCCTCAGGGAGAAGGGTGGCATATAAGTCCAATAAAAATAAAATCAAATCAAGGAGAAGGAGGAGAATCGTCTCAATCTGCTTGTCAAGGCAGGGAAATCATGAAGTCAGGCAGTTCAAAAAAATTTTAATTCAT
>SOZL01000198.1:0-43382 GCA_009733165.1 Naja naja | reverse complement strand
TATTATTATTATTATTATATATTATTATTATTATTATTATCATATTTGATATATATATCACCCCATCTCTCGGGAGGACTCATGCTCACACAAAGATATATATACAAAATAGATAAAAATATATCCAATCCAAATGTGAATAAAATACTAAAATACCCCATTAAAACTTCCTTCAATCCAGGCCAGACTGTAAAACAGCCAGGTCTTTAGATTAGGGGCGAAGAACGCAGGTCAGGGCCAACCACAGCCCTCAGGGGCAGCTGGTTCCGGTGGGCACCCCCACAGAGAAGGCCTCCTCCGGGACCACCAACTGACATTGTCTGGTCGACGGCATCCCGAGGGAGGCCCTGCCGGTGGGAGTGCACTGGGCGATGGAACTGATGGCCATAGAGGCGCCTCCTGCAAATACCTCCTGGACCCTGGGCATGAAGGGCTTTATAGGCTAACACCAGCACCTTGAATCTTACCCGGAGGGCAACTGGCAACCAATGCAGACCACGCAGGAGGGGTGTCACATGTGGGAAAATCGGGCCGCCCCATCACCGCCCAAGAGTCAAGATTTTGCACCAGCTGAAGCCTCCATATAGTCTGAAGCTGTAGCCTCCGTATTGTCCGTATATGCAGAAGAAAGAATGGGCCAAAAAGCAGGAAGAGAGGAGAGAAAGAGATCAGAGTGAGGAATGTTTTGAATCTGGGAGAGAGCGTTTCTTGGTGAGGCCAAGAGTGAATCGTGCAAATTTGCATAGAGAAGGAAAAAAGAAGGTGGCATTTGCAGGAAGAGAAACTCAAGCCCAACATCCTCCGTATGAATGTTTCTCAAGATTAATGCCTATGGACAGTACTCACAGCACCAACCCCTCTCTGGGCAGCAGGGGGCAGCACCTCAAGGCTGGATCCTGCCCAGAGGGAGCAAAGGGGGGTGGGGGTGGAGGAGGAGAGGCTCTGCTGTCTCCCCTGAACAAAGAGGGGGCCATGGAGACTAAATCATAATGCCTTGCCGTAATTAATACTGCAATTAAAGAGGAAGCAAACAAATCTCTGTTTGGCACGAACTCTTGGTTTCTTTCCACTGCAATCTGGCCATTGTAGCTTCAAGGTTTTTCCTGCAGGCTCTTTGACACAGGATACCTCAGTAAAGCAACCTTAACAACCCTAACTGGGTTGTGGTGTGTGTGTGACAATGGTGGAGAGCCCACTGCCACGTCATCTGCTGGATACTTGCTGGGGAGGAGGCCCTCCCTGAAGCCCTCCGGCTCCACCCCCTGCCCACCGCAGGCCATCAGCTGAAGAGGCAGAACATGGCCGACCAGGTTGCAGGCCATGGAAGCCCATCATGGGCCTTGAGAGATGCCAGCTGGCCTGCTGGTGCTCGTGGGGCGTCTCCGGGCAAATATTTTATCTTCAAGAAATCGGAAGTCATGTTTTCAATCTAATGTCTTGGTCTCAGATTCTGGCTCTCACGTATTTTAAGACTTGATTTGTTCCTTTGCCTCACTGAATTCTGTATTTCTGTAATGACATTGGCAGCCACTGAAATACCAAGGTCTGGAGAAGCCACCAGAAAACCATGGAGACAGACTGGTTAGTGCGGCTGGCTGAGCAAATTCTCTGTTTAGCACAAAACCATTGCTAAGGAGACTATAATTTAAAGTCTGCTGAGTGGTACAAAAAGGAAGCCAAACAAAGCACACATTTTCAAGCACACAGCAAAGGCAGATAAGCCACTTCATAATCTGTTTCATCTTCTGGTTTTTCTTGCCTATGTAAAAAGTAAAATCTCAAGCGTTAGTTTATCCCCCATCCCCAGCTTGGTGTAGTCTGCAAATTGGATGAATTCCCCTTCGACTCCCTCATCTCGATCATTCATGAAGGTGTTGAAGAGAACCAGGCCCAGGACGGAAACTTGGGGTTCCCCACTGCACGGTCACCCCTCCATGGAGATGCAGCTCCATTGAGGATTCTACACTGAGTCCAGTTGGTCAGCCAGTTATGAATCCACCTGGCGAGGATCCCGCCTATCCCGCATTGTCCCATCTCACCAAGAAGCTGTGATCTGCCTTGCCAAATGACTTACCGAACTCCATCTGGATAAGGCCCAGCTAACATGCAGCTTGTCCCCACCCACCATCCCCAAGAGGCCCCCAGCTAGCAAAGCCTGCAGCCCACAGGAGGGGCCTCTTGCCATCCGAGTTCTCCTTCCATGACCTCCTTTGGCCTAAGTTCCCCCTGCCCACCTCTGACAACCGCGCACCCATTCGATGCAGAAAGTAGACGTGGCTGCCACAAAACGTAACGCTCTTTATTGTGACGGGGGAGCAGAAGGCGAGACCCCCACCTGAGCCTGCAGCAGAGACAGGCGCCTGGCTCCCTGGGGGGGAGGGGTCCCTAGGTGATGAAGAGCTGCTGCGAGGCGGGGAGGCCACAGTTGCCCTTGTGCTCCTCGAAGAGTTGCTGCAGTGCCTGGACATAGAGGCCGTGGTAGTTTCTATATTCTTGGCGTTAAGCAGGATGAGCAGCCAGTCAGGGGCTGGTGAGAACTTGAAGTTGAACAAAAACTGGGACCAGAATTTAGCCAAAGAGGTAAACTGAGCCCAGTCATGGCAGCCACTTTCAAGGAGCTGGGAAATATGAAAATGAAGGGAAAATATTCTGCCACCAGTCGGCATTGAAAAGGCCAATGGCACTGTCAACATCCCAGCCTTTCCACCCAGTTTCCTAGCATGGTAGGGTGAGCACACACACACACAGAGACACAGACACAGACACACCCACACCATAAAGTCTGCAGGAGAATGAGGGAGGGGCAGGGACTAGTTCCAAGCCGAGCCACACCTACTACCCTCCAGCAGATCAGCTTTGAGGAAAGGCTGTGGTTCCTTCCCCAGGCCCAGCTTCTCTGCCTCCCTCTGCCCTGGGGGCTGCTAGCTTCCCCCTTTGCCCAGAATACCAGCAGAGTGAAGGAGATCTCCTGGATCTCTTCAGGGGAGACCCCCAAACCCAAGGGGGCGTGTGTGAGAGCCTTCCCTTCTCCAGCTGTCCCAAAGGGCAGAGGCTGCAAAGGGGGAGATCCCAAACTGGTTGGTCATGGGGGGAGAGGTATTGTCCCCCGTGAATAGGGCCTGTAACCTGGGTGTCCTCCTGGATACATAGCTCATTCTGGAGGAGCAGGTGGGGGCTGTGTCCAGGGGGGCATTTGCCCAGGTGCGTCTGGTTTGCCAGTTGCGCCCTTACCTGAGCCAAGATGCCCTACAGACAGTCACTCATGCACTCGTCACTTCCTGAATCGACTACTGCAATGCTCTCTACATGGGACTACCCTTGAGGACCACCCGGAGGTTACAGCTGGTGCAGAATACGGCCGCGCGGGTTGTGATAGGAGTGCCCCTATACTCCCATGTTACACCCCTCCTGTGTGACCTGCATTGGTTGCCGGTTGCCTTCCAGGTGAAATTCAAGGATTTAGTAACAACATATAAAGTCCTACATGGCTTGGGTCCGGGGTACTTGTGGGAACATCTCCTGCCGGCATCACATTGCGATCGCCCTGTACGCTCCCACAGGCAGGGCCTCCTTGGGATACCGTCAACCAGACACTGGCGGCTGGCGGTTCCCAGGGGTAGGGCCTTTTCTGTGGGAGCATCCAACCTGTGGAATCAGCTCCCCTTGGACCTTTGTTTGGCCCCTGATCTCCATTCCTTCCGCCGTGACCTTAAGACCTGGCTTTTTCAACAGGCCAGTCTGGACTGACCAAGGGGAGGAGGGTTTGTTTTAGAGTTTTAATTAATTTTAAATTTTATTATTTTATTGTATTGGGCTTGTAATTGTTTAATGGTTTTTTTATTGTAAATTTTGTACTGGGTTTTTATTGTTAGCCACCCTGAGTCCTTAGGGAGAGAGGGCAGCATACAAGTCTAAATAGTAATAGTAATAGTAATAGTAATAGTAATAGTAATAGTAATAGTAATAATAAACAACTGTCCAGACCCTCATATTTAACACGTTTTCATGTTTCCTGTTTGCCACCACAGAGCCTTGAAGGCCGCGGCCCTTTGTGGTGGCCTTGGAGAGCTCCTCTCCCTTGGTTCTTCCTCTGAGAAACGGGACCAAAGGATGGCAAAGGAGAAATGAACCTACAAGCCACCGGGAGGCTCCGGTTGGGGTAGAAGGGCTGCTGCTTCAACTTCCCCCATGGGAAAAGGGATCCTGCCAAAGCTTTGGCAGCTAAGACCGGCCCTGATTTCCTTCTGTGCTCACAGACAACAGCAATCCTGGCCCGGGTGAGAAGTTTTTTTTTTAAAGTTTTTTATTTTAAGACAAATATACATACAAGACATACAAAACATAAAAAACCATCTTCCATATGTACATACAGTGTGTCAGTTGGTTACAAATCCTTTGTGTCATCCTTTCATAATCATCACTCACAATTTATAAAAAAAAATTCTCATATTATCAATAAGACATTCTTATATATTTATCAATTATTACTTATATACAATTAAACTACTTCATCATGTATACGAGATATATTTTTAATCTAAAATTTATGTTATACTTTCATCCAATGGTTATATATGTCTACATTGTATTTTATATCAATCTATTATATTTCTATTACAAAATTATATAATTTATTACATTACCAGGTCTTTTTATCCAACCATTGATAAAACAAATCCCATATCTTGTAAAATTGCTTATCTTCTTGTTCTCTAATTTCAAATGTCAATTTACTCATTTCAGCTCAGTCCATAATTTTCTTAATCACTTCCTCCTGCATAGGTATTTTATCATTCTTCCAATTTTTAGCAAATACAATTCTAGCTGCTGTTAAAACATTTACAATCAAGTATTTCAACTCTTTATTGTGGATATCTGGTATAATTCCCAATAAAAATATTTCTGGTTTCAAGTCTATGTGTTGTTGTATCATTTTTTCCAACCACGTGTGGATTTTAATCCAATATCTTTTTGCATCCGAACACGTCCACCACATATGGTAATACTTTCCCGGTATCTGATGACATTTCCAACATTTATCCGATTTATTCTTGAACATTCTTGCAATTCTTGTTGTGGGTAAGTGCCCCCTGTAAAACATCTTATACAAATTTTCTTTATAAGCAGTTGACATTGTCATTTTGTAATTCTGAGACCATAATTTTTCCCATTTCTCTAAATCAATCCCATAGCCCGGGTGAGATGTTGAGCAGGCACGGTCTCAGGGGCCTTCAACCCCATCCGCTGTGGTATCCCCTGGGACCACCTGGGAAGGGGAAGAGCTCCACTAGGGGGCTTCTCTCTGGCTGCTGCTAATCAGTGCTGGGGGGGGGAGAAGTGCTCAGTCAGAAGCCCGCCCCCCACCCCCGCTTTGCCTCTGGCCTTGCTCTTCCTTCTCCACTCCTACTAAACAGCTACAAATGGGAAGTTGCTTGCTCAGGTCTTCTGCGGGTAGGGGAGGCGGTACCTTCCTTCTGCTGATAATACCTGGTTGTGTAGCTGTACCTGGGCAACCAAGCAATGCCAGCAAGGTCCTTTTCCAGAGCCTGGACAATAAGCTTCAGCCCTGGCAAGACTCCCCATGCACCCCAGCCTCATTTCTTTACATTTTGAAATTTTAACTTTGCCTGGTGTGACCCTTCTCCAGCCAGGGCTGGGAGGCATTCCTGCTTGAACAGCTGTGAAGGGCTTGGGGGGCACCACTTCACCTCCTGGGCCAGTACTGCTTCTCCCAGCAGCAGGGAGCCTGGCTCCCAGGGACTCGCAGGCCTTGCTCACCTCGCATTTGGATTGCTGTCGTGTTCCCCATGGGAGATGCCTTGAGGCACAGTCAGAACGCAGCCGCTGCCTGCTCAGCCTTTTCCCTTTTGCCCAGATTTATTTTTTTAAGTTTTATTATTTTTTTCCAAGACAAACAAGACAAACATAACATAAAAAACATAAACCAACATCAATTTCAAGTGTGTCGGTCGGTCACAAATCTCGGTGCCATCCCCTTACTGTCAATACTCTCCATTGCGGAAGAAAAGAAAAAGAAATATACAGAACAAACAAGAAGTAATTTTAAAAAATACAACCGCTTATTATCTATTTGAAGAAGTCTCAAAAACTTATACATTTTAATTCATACATTGCCTTAATTATCTCCTCTATTATCCAACATTATTATCAACTCTCTACAATATTATAGTCTCTATATTATACTCTCATTCAACAATTATATTTATCTCCATCATATCCATATATTACCAAGTTTTTTTTAATCTAGCCATTGATAAAATATACTCCATATCTTAAAAAACTGTTTTTCTTCTGGATCTCTAATTTCAAGTGTTAATCTACTCATTTCGGCACAGTCCAAAATTTTCTTAATCACTTCCTCCTGCGTAGGTGTCTTATCACTTCTCCAGTTTTTAGCAAATACAATTCTGGCAGCTGTCAATACATTAACAATCAAATATTTCAACTCTTTGCTGAGTGTCTCTGGTACAATTCCCAATAAAAATATCTTAGGTTTCAAGTCTATATGTTGTTGTGTCATTTTTTCCAGCCACATGTGGATTTTAGTCCAATATCTTTTTGCATCAGCACAAGTCCACCACATGTGGTAGTAGGAGCCGGGTATCTGATGACATTTCCAACACTTATCCGATTTGTCCTTGAACATGCTTGCAATCCTTCTCGGGGATAGGTGCCACCTGTAAAACATCTTATACAAATTTTCTTTATATGCAGTTGTCATTGTCGTTTTATAGTTCTGATCCCATAGTGTTTACCATCTCTCTAAATCTATCCAATTAATATACAATTAAAAAGAAATTAAATCTAGTAGAAACCCAAAATATAATTAAAACACTAAAAACAATCCTTAAAACTCCCCGTATAGCCCACCCTCAGTCCAGGTCAGTGAGTTGGAATAACCATGTTTTTAGGCCCCGGCAGAAGGAGCAGAGGTCAGGGGCCACCTGGAGCTCCAGGGGCAGCTGGTTCCAAAGGGTGGGTGCTCCCACAGAGAAGGCCCTACCCCTAGGGGTCACCAGCTGACATTGTCTGGCTGATGGAACCCCGAGGAGGCCCTGTCCGTGAGAGCACACAGGATGATGGGAAACAGTCCCATCATACACCATACCATATTTACACCATATTTATAGTGTTTTTATGATTGTACGTCGCACCAAGTCCTTCGGGAGATGGGGTGGCATAGAAATCCAATAAATCAAATCAAAACCAAACCTAGCCAGGCTAGCACACTCCGCTTCCTACAGTTAAGCAGTCCTGTCTCTTAGGAAGTGTGCCTTTGGTGTCTTCAACCATAATAGAACTGGAAGGTACCTTGGAGGTCTTCTAGTCCAACCCCCTGCTGAAGCAGAAGACCCTATGCTCTTTGAGACAAGTGGCCATCCAGTCCCTTCTTAAGATCCTCCAGGGAGGAAAGTCTCGGCACCCACCTTCAGACTAGATGGTTCCCCCAGGGGTTTAGACAGATCCCACCCTAACAGTGCTTCTCTGAGGCCCTGAGCCCATTGCTGAGGGTAGGAGAGTTTGTTCTGTTGCCCAGACTTATTTATTTATTTGTTTGATTGGACTTGTATGCCTCCCCCTTTGGACTCAGGGCGGCTCACAACTAAAACAAATATAAATAATTCATTAATTAAAACAATATTAAACATGACAAGCCCAATTGATCTAAACTACCCAGTAATTATAAAAATTTAACCCCCCCCCCCAAGAGGTCAGCCCAGCCTGGCCTGTTCGAACAGCCAGGTTTTCAAATCGCGATGGAAGGTGCAGAGGTTGGGGGCCAGACGGAGCTCCAGGGGCAGCTGGTTCCACAAGGCAGGAACCACCACGGAGTAGGCCCTTCCCAGGGCACCGCCAGCCAGCACTGGCTTGCAGACAGTACCCCGAGCAGTCCCCATCTGTGTGCTCATACAGGGCGGTTGGTATTCGATGCCAGCAGGAGATGTTCCCGTAAATATCCCGGACCCATGCCTTGCAGGACTTTGAATGTTAACGCCAAAACCTTGAATCTCACCCGGAGGGCAACCGGTAGCCAATGCAGATCACGCAGGAGGGGCATAATATGGGAGTACTGGGAAGCTCCCATCACAACCCAGCAGAGATTCTGCACCAGCTGAAGCCTCCAGATGATACGCAAGGGCAGTCCTAAATAGAGAGCGTTGCAGTAGTCGAGTTGTCTAAAGTAGACTTGTCATTATGTTTATGGTTTTATGTTAATTTTTGAATGTGCATTTGTCATTTTGTTTTGATGCCGCAAGCCACCCAGAGTTGACTGGAGGAAGGCAGTGTCTAAGTCGAATAAGGCTGAAGGCTGGGCATCCCAAGGCCTGGCTCTGGCCCCAGCAAAGGAGGCCCAAGAGAGGGCTGCTCCCTGCACCAGACCCTCCAGCTGTAAGGCAGGAAAATCCCAGAGCCTTCAAGACAATGGGATGGCTCCGAGGGGGACCTTGGCACAGAAGGATGGGAGGGGATGCCCAGCTGCCCTTCCCTTCAGCCAAAGGAAGAGCCGGATGGCAAGGCTTTCTTCCTTCGGGAGCCAAGGTTAACCACATCTCTGCTGCTTGGTGGGGGCGGAAAAGGTGATGGGACCATTTTCCGGAGGTAAAAAAACAAAAAAAAGTCGCTGGGGCTGGCAGGATGTGAGTTCAGCCTCCCGGGCCGTTTGCAGAGGCCACTGTCGGCCTTCAAGCAGGCGAGGCGCTGATAAAAACGGGTTGGTGGCGCAGAGCAAGTGCCACTAACGGGCTCCAGGAGGCTTTATGTGGGGGGGGGGTAGCAGATCAAGGCCGGACACTGAGCAAGGGCCAGCTTCAAGGGGAGTTGTGGACGCGCCTGAAGCGCATGGCGCGTTCGGAGCGCAAGAGCCGAGCCGGGCCGGCCGGCCGAATGCGCTTAGTGTCACCTTCGGCTTCGGCCGTCCTTCAGCCTGTACTTTAAGCCGTGTGTCTGGGGGAGTTGTTCCGGAGCAGGGGGAACAAAGAGAAGCACGCTGGGCGGGGCAAATGTGAGGAGCTGGAGGTCCACGGCAAGCCGCGGGGGCGGGCAGAAGAGCAGTGACCAGAAAAGTTTGAGACAGCAAAGTGGGCGGAGGGAGAACGCCAGCAGACAAGAGGAGAGAAGGGGGGGTCGAGGAGAGCCAGCGGCGGAAGCGCCCCTCCCCCACCCCCCACCCATCCCCAGCTCCGGATTACCATTGTCGGTCGGCGCCGTGGTGCTGATCGCACCCGTCCCCTCGCTCTTCCCCGAGCGGGCAGCCGTGGGAAGGGCGGGGATCGCGCTTAGAGACTTTCTCAGTGAGGCAGACTGGGGAAAAGTTTGGAGACGCCGAAGGATCTGCGGGCGGACACCCACACCCACACACCCGCATTCCCAGCGGCTTGTGGTCGGGCGTGCGCTGGGGAAATCCCCGGAGTCTGCGGGACGACCTGCCGCGAAGACCTTGCAACAAGGTGTGTGCGGAGACGGGCGGTCTGAGGCTACTCCAGGGCAGGCGCTCTGCACGTGCTCTGGAGGCGCCCGGGTTGCTTACGGGTTCAGAGCGCGGGGCTTTCCAAGGAGTCCCCCCTCCGCGGGGCTGGGTTTGCGGGCTGATGGGTGCAGGCGTGGGTCCAGTTTGGGTGCAAAGGCAGCCTCATCCCCGCTGGCGTCTGGTAGCAAACGGCCGGAAGGCAGGCAGAAGTAATCCGATGGATGCGGGGCGGGGGGGGACGGAGAGCGGGGTCGAGCCCCCTCACACGAAACGGACCTATTGAGAAAACGGCCCCGCGGTGAGTCGCGCAGCAGGAGGCTCTTTAGGGGCCGGAGAGGTGCGCTCCACCGGCTTCAGAGAGGGCCACCCCTACCCACCCACCCCCGTAAGGTGGGCTGCCAAGCGGGGACTCCTTTCGCTTGGGCAAGCCGGAGGCCGCCGAGAAGCCTGTACAACTGGAAGCCTTCCCCGCCCTCTCCTATCCTGGGCTCAAACCCCGCAAGTGACAAACCCGGGGGCGGCCTCCATTTGCACAAACGCCAGGCTTGGTTGCCTTTCTCCTCGATTCTTTCTTCAGCGCTGGCTCGCTTTGTGGCTGAAAAAAAAGAGCCTTGGTGGTGCAGGCTTTTAAATGCCTAGCACTTAAGTTCCAGCTGCCTGCAATTACTGCAGGCTCGAATCACTCCAGGCTGACTCAGCTTTCCATCCTCTCGGGGTAGGTAAAGTGAGGACCCAAGATTGTTGGGGGCAATAAGCTGACTTTGTAAACATGCTGCTTAGTAATAAGCAGGCATATACAATGGAAGGAAGGCTATTGCTGACATGGGTTGTGCTCCATAGATTGTAAGCCACCCTCAGTCTTCAGAGAAGGGCGGCATATAAATGTAATTTTTTTTTTAAATGTAGCTGCCCAGTTGCTGAGGGGGCAGGACAGGTGTTGCAATTGTCCTGGCTGGGAAGGCTGCCTCGTGTCCCATCCTGCTCCTTGGGAAAGAAGGCAAGGAGCTCACCCAACCATGGGCTGCCCCCATGGCGTGGCGCATCTGGGAGGCCTTGTAAGGCAGCCTGCCCAGTGAGACCCCCACCCCAAGGGCAGGAGCCTTAGCACTTAGCAGGTTCCCACCTGCATTTGAGTTGGACCTGAATAAGAGCAGGCGGATGGGGAGGGCCTGCTTGAGATTTCAGGGGAACCTACCATCCAGTCAGCAGGTTGGCTTTGGTGCAGGGAGGGGGGGAATACTCCTCCAAGGGCCTCTTAGGGAGCCTGCCATTGGCCCCTGTGGGGGGAGCATTCCGCACTGCCTCCTCCTCCACCTGGAACCTGGGAGTGACCGGAGGGGCATCTCTCCTCCTAGCCATTCAGACCTCGGCTGGCTTGGCTTAAGCTGTGCCAGGACAGGGGTGAGAGGTAGGGGAGTTCCAGGCAGGGGATCAGCCCATGAGGCCAGGCCAAGAGCATCTGCCCTGGCTGGGTGCTTCCTCCTAGCACCTGATCTCTACCCCGGTGGCACCTGCACAAGTCAGCCGTGGCACTTCCTCCCCTGCAGGTGAGCCAGGAGCAGAGGGCGGGAGGTGCAAGCCCTTGGCACGAAGGCCCAGGGATCCCTGCTAACTCTCTGTCCTCCCCCCCAGGTAAAAGATGAGGATCCTTCCCGGGCGGCAGCGCTGGTGCTGCTGCAGCTGCTGTCGGCTGCCCTTGCTCTGGGTCACGCTGGCTGTCTGCACGACGATTGGCGTCACGGTGCAGCTCCTGGGCATCTCCCTTCTGAAAAGGTAACTCCCTTCAGTTCAGCGGGGCAGCAGCTGGGTGCCTTCAGAGCTTGCTGGGCAGAGGAGGTGGGAAATGCCTGGCAGAAGGTGGCCAGGCAGCAGGGGAGATCTCGGGAGGAGGGACAACCCAGGATCGCCTTCTGCCCTTGCAGGATCAGGCCTAGTGGAGTGGGAGCCCAGTGGGCAGTCCCAGGGCCAGGAGGGAGAGTCTCCCAGAGGAGGTGCTGGCCAACCCCTTCCCCCCTGTGGCCCAGACAGCTAGCAGGGCTTGTCCGGTTCTGCTTTGGAAAGGAGCCTCCCAGCCTCTGTCAGCTGGCTCCTCCTTTCCCAAACTCTCCCAGCAGGCTGTCCTCGGCTCCTCCGCTGCTCCCCCCTCTGCCTGCTCCGGGCCCCTCAGCAGGGCCTGCGGGGGTAGGGGAGGAAGAGCCCGGCGGCTCCCTCCTCTCCTGCCGGCCACGGCAACATCTGGTCTTCCTGAAGACCCACAAGACCGCCAGCAGCACCCTGGTCAACATCCTGCACCGCTTTGGGGACAGCAGATCACTGCACTTTGCCCTGCCGGCCGGCTACCAGTTCAACTACCCCAAGCTCTTCCAGGCACGGCGTGTGAAAGGCTGGCACCCTGAGGGGCCCCCGTTCGACATCCTTTGCCACCACATGCGCTTCAACTTGCTGGAGGTGTGTGTGAGGGGTCCAAGGCAGCCAGGCTGCCTTCAGGAGGAGGGAGGTGGGAAGGAGGGCTGGGGGGGGGGCGCACACACGGAGGCCTTGAGGCTCTTCCTCCAAGTGGCTTTTCCAAGCTGTTGCACAGCCGGGAGGCAGCTCCGCTTCTGGCTGGGGTTGTAAGGCGTCACATCTCCCAAGATGCTGCTGGCTGTGGCTCCTCCAGTGGGAGGATGCAGAGCAGACAAGAAGGGCTGCCTAGGAAGGCAATGGGTGCCAGGAGAGGGAGCGGCCTGGAGGAAGAGGGCTGTGCACACGTTTATGCGCATGGCCTGGGCTCCAACTTCTACCAAGGAGATGGGCCAGAGCCTGTCTTTCCATGGGCATTGTCCCCTGTGGTTGGCATTAGCACTAACCTCTGCCTGTTCCCCTCCAGGTCCAAAAGGTGATGCCCACAGACAGTTTCTATTTCTCCATAGTGCGGGACCCAGCTTCCTTGGCTGAATCAGCTTTCTCCTATTACCGGGGTGTGGTCCCCGCCTTCCGCCGGGCTCATTCACTGTCGGAGTTCCTGGCTTCTCCCCAGAACTTCTACCGACCTGGTGAGCGTGGCAGCCACTATGCCCGCAACCTGCTCTGGTTTGACTTTGGCCTCGATCCGCCAGCAAGCCCCGGCTTAGCCGCCATCCACGCTGCCCTGCTGGGACTGGACCGCATTTTCCACCTGGTGCTGCTAACAGAATACATGGACGAGTCGCTGGTCCTGCTGCGTGACGCCCTCTGCTGGAGCTTTAGGGACGTGGTGGCCTTCCAGCACAACCTGCGCAGTCCAGAGGCGGTTCACCAGCTGGGCCCCACCGATGCCGCTCAGCTCCGCGCCTGGAATCACCTGGACTGGCACCTCTACACTCATTTCAACCGCACTTTCTGGGCACGGGTGAAAAGCTTTGGCACTGCCCGCATGGCTGGGGAAATGGCCGTTCTCCGGAAACAGCGGGCAGAGTTTACCCGGCGCTGTGTGCAGGGGGGCGGGCCGCTGGAGCCAGGCCACATTGCTGACGAGCGCATCCGCCCCTTCCAGTTTGGGCAGGTGCCAATCCTGGGTTATGCCCTACAACCGAGCTTGGCATCTGGCCTGCAGGTGGTGTGTCAGCAGATGGTCACTCCTGAACTGCAGTACAAGGACCTCCTTGATGCCAAGCAGTTTCCCCGCCAGTACAAGAGGAGCGACCTCAGGCAGGGAGGGGAAGCTGCTCACAACAGCTCTTGGCAGAAACCGTCCGACTGAAACGCACCCCCGCCCCGTGCTGTCCCAGCCACCCCTGGGCACACAGGACGCAATGGGCAGAAGGGGAGCTGCAGGGATGTGTGATGCCAGAGACACAAAGAGGCAAAAGGCTATCGGCTCTTTTAAAGGGCTTGGGATTGTTTAAGACTCGAGACAAAGAGGGCAACACACCCTCTTTAACACCAGGCACCCACCAGGCAGCTTGATGTGGGAGGAGCTCCCATAATTGGATTTCTTATGACTGGGCCAGGAAGAGCACACACACCCCTTGGCTAATCTCTGGCCCTTTGTGTGCAGCATTTTCCCACCCTAACAAGGCATCTTCCAAAGCCTGGTAGACCAGCATTCCTGGGTGGGATGGGGCTGGCTGCCTCACTCCAACTTTGGCCCACCAAAGCACCCCTGCTGTGTGGCTGCAGATACCTCTCTCCCCTGCCACTCTCTCGTCCCAGAGGCAGTGGGGCTCATACCCCGAAGGCCAGGGAAGCTGTGCCACCACAGGGCTCCCCTGGCTCTTGTCTGCACGCCCTTCTCTGCTTGGGGAAAGGAGGCTGCCCCAGACTTCTCAGGCAGGGAGGCTCCAGGGCTGTATTTGGGGGCCCTGAGCCCAGGGTTGGAGTTGGACCTGTGGAGGCGTTGCTGGCAAACTCTGGGAGAGAAGGTGAGGAGAAAGCCAGCAAGATGCACAGCCAATCCCGGATGGGAAGGAAGGTGAGGAAACAAGAATTATTGCAACAATTAATCATTCAGCGTTATGTGACCCAATCAGAAGGGCTTCATTTATGGAGAGTTTCACATACAGAATAATAAATTGCAACAAATTATTATTATTATTATTTATTGCACTTATAGGCCACCCTCTCTCCCGAGGGACTCAAGGGCTTACAATAAAAACAAGAATACAAATATTAAAATAGAATTAAACTAAACTAAGCCCAATAAAATTTAAAACCCGATTAAAACTAAAATTGATTAAAAAAAATCACACCACCCCATTCAGCCAGGCTGGCCTGTTGAAACAACCAAGTCTTTAGGTGAAAGGCGGAAGTCAGGGGCCAGCCGGGCTCAAGGGAGCTGATTCCCAGGGGTGGGTGCTCCCCAAGAAGGCCTACACCTGGGCGCCAACCCGACATTGTCTGGCCAAAGGCACCCAGGAGGCCCTGCCTGTGGGCGCCTGGAATGATGGAGGTCAATGCTGGCAGGAGACACTCCCAGTGCCGGACCCAAGCCATGAAGGACTTTATATGTGATGACTAATACCTTGAATCTCACCTGGAGGGCAATCGGCAGCCAATGCAGGTCGCTGGGAGGGTGTAACATGGGAGTATTGGGACACTCCCATCACTACCCACGCAGCCACATTCTGCACCAGCTGAAGCCTCCGGATGGTCCGCAAGGGCAGTCCCATGTAAAGAGCATTGCAGTAGTCGAATAAAAGGCTTCCGGAGCAAAGCCTTTCCAATTAGCTTCTTTAGCTTTGTCTAAACTCTACCCCCTCAGCCAGGCAGCCTGAAGAGTGACTGGAGCCGGAAACCAACAAGTAGGATGACCTGCTTACAGGCTTAATCCTGCTGGGGCATCAGGGTTGGTCAGGGGTGCAGGGATTAAGTAGGCTTTGGTCTGTCCACCTTGGGGCTGTTTCTCTTTTTAGCCTGAACAAAAGAGCCTCAAGAAAATGTGCACCCCGCCCATTGCTTCCCCCAGGAGGCCCTGTGGCCCAGCTGTGCCTTGCATAAGCTCTGTAGTCCTGCTGCCACTCAGTGAAGACAAAAACTGGATTTTGCTGCCCCTTAAGAGCAAAGTTGGACTATGCAGAAGGGCAGGGTGGAGAAATAGCTGCCGTCCCACATAACCCTGGGAAGGAAGCCATGGGTGTTCCCAGCCGAGTCTGGCTGCTGCTGTGAAGCCTCACATGCTCCCGCCTCCAGGCTCCAACTCTCACCCTCTCCCATCACCCACAGCAGGCTGCTGGACTGCGCCACGGCATGCTGAGTGCTGCTGAGCTAGGCGTGCCTTATTCTCATGGAGAAGAGTATGCCCAGCTCCGCAGCCGGAGAAACCACAGCTGCAGTGCCACCTCGGTCTTCTTGCTGGGCAGGGAGGCAGGCCCGAGGCTGGAACCTGGTCCCTGTGTTCAAGCTCACCCTGAGAAATCAAGAACCTCAGGCTCATCACCTTTGCTGCTATGCAGTGGTTCAGATTTGCACCTTTGTCCTTGATTGGCCCCAACAGCCAAATCAACCCAAACGCTAGGCCGGCCCCTCTGGTTCAATAAATATTCACACTGTGGAACTCTCAAGTTGCAATAGCTCTTTCCAGCATTTTGACCAGTGATGATGCTTAGATTCCCCCACTGTATAATTACTGCGCTCACTTACAAAAAGTAGCATGTCCATGTAAAAAAATTAAAACACATTTGATTGCTGTAGCCTGAGCCTTACTTGTTTTGTGTTCCTAAGGCACCTTTTGTCAAGCCGTTCTCTGCGACCATTGTGAAGGCTTTGAAAAACCTTTGCTAGGGAGTAAAAATTATTCCAAAACATCCGTTAATTAGAGGTGATAGACCGTGTTTTTCTTTGCTGTCAATGCCGATAAAAAGTAGACCCGAAAAGTAATCTGAAAACATTTTTATTTATAAAATAAGAAAACCTACACGGAGCTACATACTTGCAACCTAATCTCCACCAAGACATATAGAAAAAGAACAAAGGAAAATTAAGAATGGAAGTTACAGGAAGTGAAATATACACTTTGTACACATGCACAGTGAATCAAAACATTACAAAACTTTCTTATCTCATTACTATGGAGACAAGATAACACAGTGCTGGCTAGCAGACACCTGCTTGCTAGAATATGAGCTTAGGAGCTTGACAGGCAAACCAGAAAAACGCAGTGACACCTTTTATCCTTAAAAACCAAGGTTTTGCTCTCAGAGGGGGACATTTCTGCTTTTGAGGGAAGTGACCCCTTGGGGGCACGACTGGTAACGTTCAGCCCTTGTCCAGCTTCAAGTCAGAGCTGGGTGGTACTTTCTCACTGCCCCCCCTCCACCTGCCTTCTTCCCGAGGAAGGAAAGCCATGGACCAGCTCCTCCAGGATGGCTTCTCACAACTTGAACAATTTACTCTGAATCTGAGCAGTGATGATGGCGATAACAATGGAGGAGAAAAATTCAACTCTCAGGTGGCACCTCCTGGCCCTAGTAGCTCGTGCGTGTGAGTGTGTGACACACACGCACATACACACACAGAGAAAGACAGACAGAGGCCTGTCTCCTTGGCCATTACCGTCAAAAGCCCATCTGGCCACGCGGATGAGCTGCCCTGAAGAGGAAGGGTCTGGCAGGGGGAGATGGGCGCGGAGCCCCGAAGGCTCCCACCGCTCGGCGGTCGAGCAGAGGGCGGGCAGTCAGCAGGGAGACGCCGAGCGCTTCGTCGCCCCGCCCGCCGCGCTGCGGCCGCCTCCCTCCACCTCCGCCTCCTCCCCGCCTCCTTCTCCGCCTTGCTCTCCTGGAGACCCCGGGCCGAAGCCGCCTGGCCTGGCCTCGCCCTCCTCCACTCTCCTCCAGCACCCGCCCGCCCGGAGCCCGAGCAGGGGGACCCCAGCCGCCCATGCCGTGCCGCCCCCGCCCCGCCAGTACCCGCCGCTGCCGCCGCCTCTCGCCGCCCGGCTGGGAGCTCGCCCGCCGCCCGGCCCGCCCGCCGGCATGGAGTCTCAGTGCGACTACTTCATGTATTTCCCGGCTGTGCCCTTCCCGGCCCGCGAGGTGCTTCTGGCGGAGCCAGGCCGGTATCGGGCCTTGCCCCGGAGGAACCACCTCTATCTGGGCGAGACCGTCCGCTTCCTGCTGGTGCTGCGGTGCCGCTCGGATGCCGGCGGCGCGGCCCGGCCGCCCTGGGGGGAACTGGCCGGCTCGCTGTCGGCCCTGGCCAGCGTCAGCCCAGCTGGCGGCGGCGGCGGCATTGGAGACGAGGCGGTCCTTGGTGAAGCAGCGGAGGAGGGCGCGGCTGGAGCCGGAGAGGCGGCCCCCAACGGCAGCGTCTTCCGGGAGTGCCGGGCGCTCCTGACCCACGGCCACGGCGGCCCGGGAACGACGGCCGTGGCCGTAAGACCGGGACCGGGGCGGCGGCGGCGGCGGCGGGGTTCGCTGCGCCCCAAGGAGCGTTCTGACCCTCGGCTCCCTCCTGCAGGTGCCCCCCGAGGAGCCCATCGTGTCCACCGACGAAGTCATCTTCCCGCTGACCATCTCTCTGGACAGGCTGCCGCCCAGCACCGTCAAAGCCAAAGTAAGCCCCCGCCTCGCCCTGCCCTGCCCTGCCCTGCCTCGCACCGGCGCGCTCCCGGGCAGGCTGCTCTAGGGCTGATGAGGCCGGTTCCCCACGCAGATTGTGGCGACCGTCTGGAGACGCGACCGAGAGAGAGTCGAGGTCCGCGAGCGCGGCTACCTCAGCATCCTGCAGGATCGGGCCCCTTCCCAGATCTTCCGCGAGGAGCAGGGCGCCTTCAAGGCGCAAGGTGAGCCTAAAGGGCGGGCGGGCGGGCCGCCCGGCAGGCCGGCCTTCTGCGCTTCCCCCGCGGGCGGCGGTGCGGAGCTGATGGCCTCCATCTCTGCCCTTGGTTTGCAGTGAGCACTATGCTGACCGTGCTGCCGCCCCCGGAGCTGAAGTGCCAGCAACTCAACGTGTCCGGGAAGCACTTGACCGTGCTCAAAGGTGTGTTGCTGGGCCAAGAGGGAAGGGTCCCTCTGCACGTGCCCAGAGGGAGCTCCCTCTCTTCTGCAGGCAGGCAAGGCAGTCGGCCGGCCGGCCTGCCTGCCTTCCCTCCCTCCCTCATGCCTCGCTTTGCCTGGTGTCCCTTCCCAGTTCTGAACGCTGCCTCCCAAGATGAGCTCTCGGTGTGGGACGTGCGGATCCTCCCCAACTTGAATGCCAGTTACCTTCCCATGATGCCAGACGGCTCCGTCTTGCTAGTTGACGATATCTGGTAAGAGGGCCAGGAAGGGTGTGTGTGTGTGTGTGTGTGTGTGTGTGTGAGAGAGAGAGAGAGAGAGAGAGAGAGAGAGAGAGGATTTAAGTGACATTCCCTGCTTTTCAAAACGTGTTTTTGTTTTTTGCTTTTGAGCAGCCCAAACCGCCCCCTTTCCCTGAGCTCTTCCCTAAGCCCAGTTCCAGGGCTGGCATGGGGGAGCCACAGCAGGGCCTTAGTTACAGCCAGTTTGTCTAGTGTTAAATCCCCAGGCCTTTTGGAGCCCCCTCTGGCACGAAAGGCAACCTGGACCCCCACCCACCCTGCTCTTAGCTCAACCCCCCCTCACAGGGCTGTTGTTTTGTTGAGGGGGGGAAATAGGAGGAGGAAGGTGCGTTGGATACCTTTGCTGCCTTATTTTTTAAAAATAAGAAAGTGGGAGTAAATGCATGGACTCCTCTCTCACCTTGCAGCAAGGGGGATCTTGCTCCATGGGGAGGGGAGGGAGGCCAGAAGGTCCGTTGTGGAAGGTATCCTTCCTGCAGGGCCCCCTTGGGCTGCCCTGAAGAGGCAGGGGGAGAAGCTGCCTCAGGGAAGGCAGAGGCCAGGCGTGGAGGAGAACCCAAGGGGGCCCCCTGCATGCCCAGGAGCTATGCTGCCATGCAGAAAACTCCTGTTTTCATGCAGGCCCCCTGGCCAATCTTTGTCCATCCAAGCTCTCTGATCATAAATTATAGTGGCAGAAAACTCTTCCTAACCATGGTCAAATGATGAAGGAGCAAGAAGATAATATGAAATAATGGTGGCATTCTTCTGTGTTGTTCTGTGATCCATTCCACGCATTGCCATCAGGATTCAGCTTTGTCTCTTGGCCATTATTTCTGCAATGGTTTATATTTCTTATAACTCCAGGAAGTGTTTTCTTTATCTCTTTGCTAACGTTATCAGCTCGGAAGGCAGCTTCTGGCAGGACGGGACCTGGCATGGAATCCTCCTCTTTTCCCAGCTGGGGTGGGCTGTGGGTAGGGGCAGTGCCGCATGCCCCGGCCTAGAACTGGTCTGTGCCAGGAAAGCAGGGGGGGTGCGTGTGTGTGTGTGAGGGAGGGAGGGCTGGGTGGCAGGTTTTCCTTAGGCTGCTTCTGTTCCCCCTCCCCACAGCCACCAATCCGGTGAAGTCTCCATGGCCTCCTTTTGCCCAGTGCCCTCAGCCAACTCCGCTTGGCCCTGCTCGCTCCGGGCACTGGAGGAGCAAAATTTCCTGTTCCAACTGCAGGCGCCAGAGCAGCCCCCGGATAGCACCAAAGAGGTGAGATTCCCCCCCCCCGACCCCCCCTTGGCTCCTCCTTGCCTGGGCAACTGCAGCACAGAGCGGGAGAGCGACACCTCATTCTCCTCTGGCACTTGCAGGGCCTGGAGGTCCCCCTCATTGCGGTGCTGCAGTGGTCGAGCCCCAAACTCCCATTCACGAGCAGCATCTACACGCACTACAGGTGAGCAGCTCTTCTGTCAGGCGGAAGGGGCAGCCAGCCCCGGAGGGCCTGGGAGGGAAGTCTGGCTGGTGCAGGAGGCCCCTTGGCGGGGTAGCAGAGAGGTCCTGCCTGGCTCGGAAAGACAGAAGAGCCCCAAAGCCCCATATAGTGGGATCAGGGCCCCCTTTTTCCTGCTGGGGATCCCCGCCTGGGGTGGCAGCCCAGCCCTTGGGTGTGCCTTCACAGCCGCCTGGCCAAAGTTGGCTCATCCAGCAGCCATCTGCTATTAGCACCCCTGAATTCTGTCCTTCTGCTGTTCCATCACCGTCCCCCCCTGTTGGAGGAGTTGTCTCCTTTCCTGAGTGGGCAGTCTGATGTTCAGAAACCCTCAAGCAGCCTGGGGTTCAGGCTGGAGAAAAGTCCCGGAGAAGATTCAAAGCCTAATTCAGAAAATGTAGAGGCCACTTTTAGTGTATTCCTTACACAGACCCTGCCCTCTTTTTGGTGGGGGGAGAGGGGTTTATGGCATTTAGAGCCTTGGTGGTGCAGGCTGTTAAACACCTAGCACTTAGCTCCAGCTGCCTGTAATTACTGCAGGCTCGAATCCCACCAGGCTCAAGGTTGACTCAGCCTTCCATCCTCTTGGGGTAGGTAAATTGAGGACCCAAGATTGTTGGGGGCAATAAGCTGACTTTGTAAAATGCAGCAGTAATAAGCAGGCATATACAATGGAAGGAAGGCTATTGCTGAGCGCATTGGGTTGCGCTCCAAAGATTGTAACCCTAACCCTGAGTCTCTGGAGAAGAGCAGCAGATAAATATGAATTGTTTTAAAAAAATTAGAGGCAGAGGGAGGTGGCCCAGCGCCACACAGGAACTGGCCTTCCTGGGTCAACCTTGGCAGCCAAAGCTCCCGGCGTGAATTGGTGCCCGTCTCACTCACCAGAGAGAAAAAAGCTGGAGGACAGAATGCCTCTCTCCCCGCCCCGCCCCCCAGAGGTACCAAACAAAGGTGGCATCCAAGCCAAGAGCTCTGGGGCTTCAGGCAGGTTGTCCCCTTGCTGTCTCTCCTAGGCTGCCCAGCATCCGCCTTGCCCGCCCCAGGTTTGTGATGACTGCTGAATGCGAGTCCCCGGTTGTCCTGCATCGTCGCTTTGTAGTCACGTACACCCTCATCAACAACTTGCAGGACTTCCTGGCTGTGCGCCTGGTGTGGACGCCAGAAAGTGCTGTTGCAGGTCAGCTGGGGGCGGAGGAGGCTGCTGGGAGGAAGGGCTGGCCCTTCAGCACCACCTCTTTGAGGCTTGGCCCATGTGCAGCGGCCACTGGCCTGGGAGGGCAGGCCGGGAGCTGCACAGGCCTCTCCCCACCCCCACCCTGGGCACTGATTGGGTTTGGGAGCATGCTGGGTCTTTGGGTCCCTCTTGACCGCCCTTGCTGTGCCCCCCTCCCTCCCCCCGGGGCCCTTAGGGAAGAAGCCGAATGCCTGTGACGAATGTCGTGCCACACCAGAGCCCCAAGACTCCATTGTGTGCCACACCCCTCTCAACAACCTGGGATTCTCCCGCAAGGGCAGCGCCCGCACGTTCTGTGTCACCTTCCAGGCTCTGCGTGCTGGCTTGTTTGAGGTAAGTGTCCCCCACATGCTGCACAAGACAAGCATGGATTAGTTGGCTCAACAAGCCAGGATCCTCCTGCCAATTGCCTTTATTAATTTTTAAACCTGCCACCATACCATATTCTTCTATTTTCTCTATCAATCTAGGTGCTGATTTAAATGGATCCTCTAGTATAAATACCAAATCATCTGCAAAAGCCTGTAATTTATATTCTTCTTTTTTGATTCTCATTCCTTTTATTTCTTCATCTTCTCTAATACCTCTATTCAACACTTCTAACGTTAAAACAAACAGCAGAGGCGACAGAGGACAACCTTGCCTAGTTCCTTTTCTTATCTCTATAGTTTCTGTTAGTTCTCCATTTACCAAAATCTTCGCTGTTTGTACATTGTATATTGTCTCAATGGCCTGTATAAAAATTTTCCCAAAACCCATTTGTACCATTTGCAATATCATAAAACGTCAATTCATGTTATCAAAGGCTTTTTGTGCATCTAAAAACATCAGTGCCATCTCTTTTTCAGGATGTGCTTCATAATATTCCAAAGTGTCTTAAGATTATTCTCACATTTTGCTTAATTTGTGGTTTCGGCAGAAATCCATTTTGATCAATATGAATAAAATTATTTAAATATCTTTTCAGCCTTTCTGCCAAACTCGAAGCAAAAATTTTATAGTCTGATTTCAACAGTGAAATAGGTGTAAATTTTTTACTTGTTGTAAATCCATATCTTCCTTAGGTATAAGAGTAATATAGGCTTCTGACCATGTCTTAGGTATTCTCTTTTCTAATAACACTTCATTCATGATCCTCCTGCCAATTGCGATGACCTATCTTGGTTACATCCAATTTCAACACTGCATAGCAGGACGATTGCAGACTAACCAAGATGACTATCCTCTCTTCTCCTCCCTCCCGCCCCCCCCGTAGCTGTCCCAGCACATGAAGCTGAAACTCCAGTTCACAGCCAGCGTGTCCAACCCGCCTCCAGAGGCCCGGCCGGTCTCCCGCAAAAGCAGCCCTGGGAGCCCGGCAGTGCGGGAGCTGGTGGGGCGTCATCAGGCCAGCCTCGGGCGCTCCCAGAGCTTCTCACACCAGCAGCCGACACGGGGACACCTCCTGAGGTAGGTGCTGTAGAGGAAGCTGTTTGGGGAGGGGGCGCAGGAAGGAAGGAAGTGGCTGGAGAGACCACCATACTGGGCTCTGCAGGCATCAGCTGGGAGGAAAAGGGGTGGGCTTCCTCCCTGCTAACCTCTCTCTTTCTAATAGGTCAGGAAGCGTCATGGAGCGCCGGGCCATAACTCCCCCTGTAGGCTCCCCAGTGGGCCGCCCTCTTTACTTACCGCCGGACAAGGCTGCTCTTTCCCTTGACAAAATTGCCAAACGGGAGTGCAAGGTGCTGGTGCTAGCGCCCGTCACATGACAGAGGAGGGGAAAGCCCCAGAAGGGGGCAGCCCTGGGAACCAACCCACCAGACGCACCACCCAGCCTCAGAACCAGACCTGAACTTCACAGGATGGACCCCCCCTACTTGCCGCCCCCCTGCCCGCTCACCTGCCCCCCCCAACCTCACCTCCTCAAATGGGACTGCTCAGCTGTGCTGCTGGCTGGAAGCCTTACCTGGCTGTGCCACAGTTCACTCTTCCAGGGACTGCTGCCCCTCTCACCCACCCACCCTCCCTCTCTCTTCCTCCAGCTGAGAAACAGCAAGGTGAGATTTTCAGGGGGGGAGGGGAGGGCCCTGTATGAAAGCCCAAAGAGGAAGCAGCAGCTGCATGCCCCCCTAGCCCCACTCCCCAGCCAGCCAAGGTACGGACAGCAGCAAAGGTCCCCACTGAAAGGCAGCTCCGGCCCCTGCTGACAGGAGGTACCTTCAACAGCCAGACATTCCCCAGATCGTTTCTGCCTTCCCGCCCCAGCTTGGGCCACGGGACGTGACCTGGAGGGCGCCCAGCCTCTGCTGTGTTCCTAGACAGGGGAGGCCCAGTCTCTAGCCCCCTCCCTACCTCGCCCTCCCAGGCCGAGACCACTTTCCATTGCACTTTATTTAATTTTTTTGTTATTTATATTTTTTATTTGCTCAGAAGCAACTCCAACTCTGTGTATTGTGCTTACAAATAAACTGCACTGGCTGGCCGGCAAGTCACATGCTTAATGGATCTCTTTGGTGTCCTCCCGGCACCGTCCCTCTCCCGCCAGTGGGTTCCCCTGGTCTCCAGGCAGCCTCCGCTCTGGATCTCCACTGCTCGCCTACATCTTTCACTGGTTTCAGGCCGCCCCAAAGCAGCCGGCCGAGCATCCAAGGTGGAGACTGCTTGGCCCGGCTTGGCCTGGCAATGGCGAATGGCCCAGAAGAGGCTGGGCAGGCGCTTCTCCACGGGGCAGCCCCTTGCCCTGGTGGCCAGGCAGGGCAAACGCTCTGGCCCCTTTCGGACGGGCATTAGCGGGGGGTGTCGAAAACAAGCCCCCCCAATAGGGACCAGAAATGGGAGGGAGGGAGTATGAAAGACACCAATACGGCTTCCACGAAGGAAAGGACGCAGGAAAGGTCCCCCACCCCCCCCGTCCTCCCCTCCCCTGTGGGCTTCCCTCTCTCTCTCTCTCCCCCCGCCCCCCTTGTTGGAGGGGAGGGGTGAGGGGACCACTAAGCAAGCCTGCCTCCACGTGACCGGGAGTGGGGTGGGGGTGGGGAGAGGGGTCCCGCTCCGCCTCAGGCTTGGCGGGGAGAGCGCGGGGAAGCGGAGCAGCGGGCGGGCGGACGAAGCCGGCCCCGTCGCTCAGACGACCACGGGCTCCGGGACGCTGTTGAGCCGCTTCACCACGAAGAACTTCTGGCCGGAGACGGTCGCCAGCAGGGAGTGTTCCCCGAAGACCACTGCGGGGAGAGGAGGAGGAGGGGTAGTGACGGTCAGCGGAGGCCATTACCGTCTCGTCTTCCCCCGCCCCGCCGTCCCCGTCCCGCCGGGACGCTCACCGGAGAGGCGGCGGAAGGGCAGCTCCGGCCCGCGCGGGAGCCGGAAGGAGCAGGCCGTGCTCACCAGCTCCGCCATGGCGCTCGCCGTGCGCTCGTCGTTCTCCAGGTCGCCGGCCGACTGCAGGGGGTGGGGAGAGAGGCAGGTCAGCGGCGGGCCGCCCTCCCCGGGCCGCCCCCCCCTCGCCGCCCCCGCCGCCGCCCCTCACCGCCAGGACGGCGCCGTCGCAGATGACCAGGTAGCCGGTCTGGTCCGGGATGCGCTCCAAGCCCTGCGTGAGGGCCGCCGCCGCCGCTGCCGCCGCCGCCGCCTGCCGGGAAAGCAGCGCTCAGTCAGCCCGCCCGCCGCCCCCCTCCCACCCCCGCACCCCCGCTTTCGGAGCTCACCATGCCCGGCAAGAGACGCAGCCGGAAACGGAGCAACCCGGACGCGGCGCCGCCCACTGACGCCCCCCCTACGGAAACGGAAGGAGCCGACCTCGGGAGACTCCCCCCTCGGGCACTCCCTTCCGGCGAGGGAGGTCTGGGCGGAAGGAGGCTTCGGCTCGGGATTCGTGGGAAATCGGATAACTCCGCCTCTTCCGGTGACGCCGACGGCAGAGGGCGAGGCGGTCTCGTCTGCCCCTTCCCTCCCCCACTTCCCCCGCCGTCACTCGCGCGGGGCTTCCGTTCGGCTGCCGCGCCCTCCCGGCCAACGGCTGGCGGTCGGTGCTGCTCTGGGCTGGTTGCAGCCTATGAGTATCACTAAATGTTGCATCTGATGACTCTGGCCTCGTGACGGATGTATCTTTTCTTTTATGGACACCGAGAGCGGTTGCACCAAGACAGATTCCTTGTGTGTCCAACCACACTTGGCCAATAAAAGAATTCTATTCGTTCAGGCTGCAGAGGCTGTTAGTGTCCGAGCGAGGCTGAGCGGCGCCTTGGAGGAGCTGCCACCCTGGTTGGGGTTCGGGCGCGGCAGGATCGAGGAGGCTCAGCTAAGAGCTCCGTCGGCCAGAAAGCCTGGCAACCTTCTCCAGAGCCACCACCCCCCTCTCCTCCTGAGACCCCTCCCGCCCCAGTGAAGCTGAAAGAAGGAGGCTGCTTGGCAACATGGAGGTTTATTAACAAAGTGCTCAGGAGAAAGGCCGCCCTGGTCTGCTACAGACCCCTGCTGCAGGCCCGCCTGTGGTTGGACACCATAGCGTTCAGGATGAGGATGCTGACGAGGATGCCGAGGGTCAGCAGCAGGGCCATGGCCAGGGCCACGTGAATGGCAGTGGTGACAGCGAAGGCAAAGAGGAAGAGAGTCCGGTGGCAAAAGCCCGGCTGTCCAAAGTGCTCGTAGTCTGGCGGGTAGATGGAATAGACCCACACATTGCCTGTAGGGGGGAAACAGAGAGCGTGGCTGGGAAGGGCTCGGAAACAGGGAGGCAAAGGGCTGCTCCTGAGGCGCTGCTGCTGCTGCCTCCGGTCAGCCCCACGAGTGATACCAAGGGTGGCTTGAGCCCAGTTAACCAGCAAACTGCCATGACCCCTAGGAAAAGCCCTCCAGCCATCCCAGCCAGGTGGCTCTGCCAACTACAGGCTGCAGGTCATGCAGCTTGGTGCCCCGCCCTGGAAGGGCGAGGACCCCCAGCTGGCACCTCCAGGAGCGCTTCCCCCTACCTGCGATGAACCAGACGCAGAAGAAGAGGAAGCCGGCTCCCCGCCCGCAGTTGAGTAGTGTGCTTGGTCGGTTGGTGCCATCCCCACAGGGAACACAGCTGAGGAACAGCAGCAGAAGCGTCACAGCACTCAGGATGAGCAAGTAAATGGGAAGGAGAGGCTGCCGGGGACACTGGCCAAGATAGACTGCTCCTGGGGACGGAGGAGCAACGGATTAGCACCTTGGATTCTCGGACCTTCCTTCAACGTGACGCACCCCAGAATCTGGACCCCCTCCTCCTACTTTCATGAAATTTGGGAGACAGCTTGGCAGCCTTAGTCACCTCCCAGATAAAAACCCCAAGCTGCCCATGGCTCCAACTGGTATCTGTACCCCCACCCACGCCAACCCAGGGACATATGCAAACTGAAGGTAGATTGGAAGCAGGGCTCGGGAGAGAAAGCAGCCCAGCCCAGACTCCATGGTCAATTCAGAGGCAGCCCATTTCCCCAGCCCAACAGCCAGGATGGCCGGCAAAGCTGCCTCCACGCCCGAGTCGCCAGCCAGGAGCTGCAGGCCTGAGAGGAGAGGGGATGAAGGGGCTTGCAGCCAAGGCAGATGCCTAAGTGGCCAAGCCGCTTCTCAGAACCACAGACCACACTGGCATCTTGGGAAGGGCAACCCAGCCAGCCTTCTGAGCAGCATGCCTTTGTGGGCCTGGTTCACGGAGCACATCCAGGCACAAGCCAGGTAGTGCTTTGTAAGCCAGGGTTTGCATTCCACCAGCCACGGTGGTTACAATTTCCCCAACAAGCCAGGACTGATAGCTTTGCAAATTGTACGCAGCGGGTTATGCAGCCCCCTGCAGGAGCTGACCACTAGCGAGGGACTCGGCACCACTGGAGCAAGGGCAATAAGCCAGCCGAAGGGGCTGTGGGGAGGCAGGGAGAGGGAGAGGGTATCACTCACCAACAACAATTCCTCCCACAGGCAACGCAGCAAAGAGAACTTTTCCTAGGACTGGAGGAGGAGGAAGAGATTAGGCCACGCTAGAGATTGGGGGCAGGGGGGACCAGCAAAACCAAAGAGCATCCTACCCATCAGGTGGGAGGGCATGGAGGAGGAAGGCTCTTCGGGGGCCCTCAGGAGAGGCGTCTCAGGCTGGGACTCCTCAGGCATGGCAGCTGCTGGTGAAGTCGAGGGGAGAACTGAAGGCATGGCCGACTGCCCTTCCACAACCCTCCCCCGCCACACCTCCTTAAGTATCCTGCCTCTGGCCTCCTGACCCAGGTGTGGCCCATCCTCTGCAATTACAATTGAGGGAGGGCTCCTCCCTCCTTTAAGGCTGTGGGTGGGTGTGCAAAGCAGTGAGGGGCCCGGCCCCCTCTTCACTCGCTTGGCTCTCAGCTGATGGGCGGGCTGGAGGCTGGGTTCCCAAACTGCAAGAGACAACCAAGGCAAGGAGCCTTGGTGGTGCGGGCTGTTTAAGTTCCAGCTGCCTGCAATTACTGCAGGCTCGAATCCCACCAGGCTCAGGGTTGACTCAGCCTTCCATCCTCTTGGGGTAGGTAAACTGAGGACCCAAGATTATTGGGGGCAATAAGCTGACCTTGTAAAAATGCCGCTTAGTAATATGCAGGCATATACAATGGAAGGAAGGTTATTGCTGGAGCATTGGGTTGCTCAAATTGTAAGCCACCCTGAGTCTCTGGAGAAGGGCGGCATATAAATATGATTTTTTTTTTAAAAAGGGAGCCAAGCCCTCGCTGGGGGAGGGAGGGAAGGAGGACCCTGGGAGCCAGGAGGCAAAGGCGCCCCACACTGTTTACCTGAAGCAGAAGGGCTTCCCTCAGCGGCGAGAGGACAAAAATGGACAAGAAGCTGCTCTGACGCCACCTCACTCTTCCTTTCCAGCCCACAAGCAGCAGCTGACTCCTCACTTCCTCCTGCTGCCGCTGCCCCTCCAACCCCACCCTGTGTGACTGTGCCAAGGGTGAAGTTGCTGAGAAGGGGCCCTTCCCCCAGCCAGGACCCTTCCCAAAGTCCCAGGAGGAGAGGCGGGCTTGGTGGCACATAAACCCAAGCTGAGGTTATGTGAGGCACACCAGTCACCAGGCTAGTCTGGTGCAGCCGGACCTCCAGCTGCATTCAGCCATGGACCAAATCTTTGCCAGCTGAGGGCAAGGCAGCTTTTCT
Organism: Naja naja; assembly: GCA_009733165.1. NCBI lineage: Eukaryota > Metazoa > Chordata > Lepidosauria > Squamata > Elapidae > Naja > Naja naja. The sequence goes on along the minus strand of SOZL01000198.1, from coordinate 15,318 downwards.
GCACGCTTCTGGTGCCTGGGAGGGGAGGAAAAGGGCGCCCGGAGGATTAGGTGAGCAGGACAGCAAGGAAAGATTAGCCGCCCTCCACCACCCAACAGCCCTGCCTTCCCTGCCTTTCCAGGCGCGTGCAGCCCAGAGCGACTGAATGGGCGCTTGGGTTTAAGGTCCATCTTCTGCAGGGTTGCACAGTGGGCCAGCGACTCCTGCAGCAGCCGAACGTCTTTGCTTTTTGTGCTGTAAGGCCAGGGCTCCACTGGCAGCCCTCGCCTCTTCTGTCCAAGGCTTGGTGAGGGTCTGTGCCCATCCTCCCTACAACAGCCTTCTGGACATGCTCAAAAGTACGGTCATCAGGTTCAGCTTCCATGAAACCAAGGGGAGCTTTCATCTTTGTGGTGAGAACGGCCACCTCACTGCCAGCTTGCCATGGACCAATGGGGGGAAACTGGATGGGAGGGGGACGGAAGTGACACTGAACTGTGAGAAGATTTCTCTGGACAAGTCTTCACGGTCCTCTCCCTGGGAGAAGAGTGACCGTTCCCAAAACACCTTGTTTCAATGTGATTGGACAATAAGAAATAAAGAATGGGAACGGACCAAGGGAGGGACATTAACTGGCAGAAATCTGGCACAAACTCTCAGTTACACCACTGCAATTCCCTTGTCTTCTGGTAAACTACTTTTTTCCACAAATGGATTTAAGGTTTGTTTTTACTGAGAAGCCCAAGTTGAGGCAGGTCTGGCATCTCTTCTGTTGCCCATAGACCCCTTCCATTGTGGACAAGCCCACTAGGCAAGGAGCCCAGATGGAATTCAGTGGCCAGTCCCACAGTTCCAACGAGTAGTCCTTAACAGGACTACATCTACATGGAGGGAAGTCAGCAGTGGGGTGCCACAAGGTTCCATCTTAGGCCCAGGACTCTTCAATATCTTCATAAACGACTTAGGTGAGGGAATAGAAGGGGAACTCATCTGTAGGGATTCAATAACCAGTCATTTCAGTGTCCAGAGATGTCTGACTGCCTGGGCAGTGTTTATTCTTTTTATATCATTTTTACAAGCAAGGAAGAGTAGCATAGATACAGCATTGGGATTGGAGAATAGATCTCACATGGGTGAAACCCCTCAACCACATTGGTGTAACCCCTCAACCAATCCTTAAAGTTAGTGGTGATGTTAGTAAATGAGATCACCTGTATACCTGGAAAATCAGGGACGTTCCATCCCAACAGATAAGAGGATGAATAGAGGATGAGCTCATGGGATAGCAAAAGAGGCCCCCTCCACCAGGCTGCAGTGTGCTGCCAGCTTCTAGTGTCATCCAGGGAAACTCAGTGGCTACCACACTCATCCAATTTGCAGATGACACTAAGCTGGCAGGCATAGCCAACATCCCAGAAGACAAGATCAGGATCCAAACTGATCTTGGCAGACTTGAAGAACAGGCCCTATCCAACAACATAAAATTTAATATGGAGAAAAGCAAGATTTTACACCTGGGCAGGAAAAACCAAAAGATTAAGCAAACCCTGGCTCAAAAACAAATAACTGTGAGAAGGACCTTGGAGTCCTAGTGGATGATCACTTAAACATGAGCCAGCTGCATGCAGTGGCAGCCAAAAAAAGCCAATATAATCCTTGGTTGTATAACCAGAGGCATAGAATCAAAATCACCTGAAGTACAGCTTTATAAAGCCTTAGTAAGGCCACACCTGGAATCCTGCAGCCAGTTTTGGTCACCACATTACAGAAAAGATGTTGACACTTTGGGAAAAGTGCAAAGAAGAGCAACTAAGATGATTAAAGGCCTGGAGACTAAAACATATTATGAAGAACGACTGCTGGAATTGGGTTTGGCCAGCCTATAGAAAAGGACTAGGGGGACATGATAGCAGCATTCCAGTATTGGAGAAGCTGCCGTAAAGAGGAAGGGGGTAAAAGCACCAGAAGGCAGGAGAAGAAACAATGGATGGAAACTAAGCGTGGAAAGAAGCAACCTGGAACGAAGGAGAAACTTCCTGACAGGACAATTAACCACTGGAACAGCTTGCCGTCAGAAATGGTGGGTGCCTCATCCCCGGAAGTTTTCCAGAAGGGACTGAACAGTCACTTGTCTGAAATGGCCTAAGATCTCCAGCTTGAGCAGTGGGCACAAGTTGAAGAACACCCTTCCAGCTCTATTCTTCCTCTGCCTCCAGGCAGGGCTCCCTGAGAAACACAGCTGTCCTGGGGAGTTAGAGGGGGGTGGCTCTCAATGCCACAGCAGAAGAGTCCGGTGACTCTCCTTGGGGGCGAAGCAGAAGCCAGCATAAAGCAGCACTTAGGGTGCTCTGAACCTGGCTGTTTTCTTGCAGTTTCGTTACCAGGGCTAGTAGGGAGTGGGCTTTGCTCTCATTTTATGTACTAGTGGGAGGAAGAGGAGGAGGAGGCAGCATCCACCAAGGTGTTGGTGACAACTTATAAAGTCCTACAATGGCTTGGGTCCGGGGTACTTGCGGGAGCATCTCCGGCATCGGCGTTCGATCAGTCGCTCCCACAGGCAGGGCCTCCTTGGGATACTGTCGACCAGACACTGTCGGTTGGTGGTGCCCAGGGGTAGGGCCTTCTCTGTGGGAGCACCCACCCTTTGGAACCAACTTCCCTTGGCCCTTTGTTTGGCCCCCGATCTCCGCTCCTTCTGCCGTGACCTTAAGACCTGGCTCTTTGAACAGGCCAGTCTGGACTAACTAAGGGGGGTGGGTTTGTTTTTTTAAGGGGTTTTAAATTTTAATTGACTTTTAATTGTTTAGGCTTGTAATTAGTTTAATTCTTTTTTATTGTAAATTTGTATGGATTTTATATTGTTAGCCGCCCTGAGTCCTTAGGGAGAGAGGTCAGCATATAACTCTAATAAAATAATAATAATAATAATAATCCTCTGACTCATCCAGACCATCAAGTAGGACATTGTCCTCCAAGGGCACATGCACAGAGGGTCTCCACCGATGAGCCAAGGCTAAACCTATTCTCCTGATTGTTCCCTGCAGCCCACTTCTATGCCTAAATCCTTTTGTGCTTGGCCAAGCTGGATGCAACCTTATCCAAAGGGATCCCCGACTTCCCTGGAAGCAATCTCCCAACAGAAGGTGGGATACCCAAACCGGAGCCTGCCCAAAAGCTGCCACTCTGTTTTCAGCTGCTCATACCTTGTCGCTTTGGACCGGATTATCATTTCAAGGAACCAGCAGAGACACCTTCATTCGACTGGGCCACGAGGAGCCCACGCTTTATTGGTCGCCAGTTCCTGCTATGGAACCTGAGCCTGAAAAAGCCCCAGGAAAGGTACAGTGCCCGTCAGTCGGCAACCGAGGGAGGGGCTGTCCTGATGGAGGTCTCCAACCCCAGCAGCTTTTGGGGTCAATGACCACCCCAGGTAGGAGGGCTCTCCCTGGACACCAGCCGCTTAGCCAGGGAAGAGGAACCGCCGCTCACCTCGATTCCCCCCACCCTTTATTGAACGCCGCCCCCGGCTCCCTCCCTCAACACGTGGAAGGGGGGCCCATGGCCGGGCACAATGACGTCCGCGACAGCCAAGACGCGTGCCCGGCTCTCGGCCTGGCGGGCGGGGTCTTCGCTCAGGGCCGCCCACTCGCCCTCGTCGTCCTGGTGCTCGAAGAGGTCTCCGGCCACCACCACGTTGCCCAGCGCCGTGCCCAGCACCAGCAGGCTGACGTCGCTGCCCGTGTGGCCGGGCGTGGGCAGCACCTCCAGGTGCCCGCGTGGATGGCGTAGGGGGCGCCCCGGCGCAGCCCCGTCGGCAGGTAGCGGCCCCCCGGCTGGCAGACGTCCGTGCCCACGATCAGCTCGGCCCGCGGGAAGAGGTTGAGGTTGCCGGCGTGGTCCGAGTGGCCGTGGGTGCACACCACGTGGGCCACGTCGCCCGGGGACACCCACGCTCCGCCAGGCCAGCCAGCAGCCGCTCCCGGGCCCAGGGCCCGCCCGTGTCCACCAGGGTCAGGCGGGGGCCCAGCACCAGCGACACCGTCCCGTCCGCCAGGGTGGAGCCGTCCGCCTGCGCCCGGCAATAGCCCTCCTGCACCACCGACACCGAGTACGGGCAGCCGGGCAGGGCCAGCGGGGCCGGCCGCCGCCTCGCCATGGAGCCGCCGCTACCTCGACCTCGCGGGAGACCCGTCGGACGCCCGAGACGCAGCGCGCATGTGCCGGCTGAGCCCGCCGGCGCCGGCTAGTGACGTCACCTGGGCGCCGCGCTCGCTTGGCCAATGCCTGCCCTGGCGGGCGTGTGGGTGGGTGGGTGGCTGCGCGGTCCATGGCGGAGGAGAAGAAGCCGAAGGCGGGCAGCGCGCAGCTGCCCACCGAGTCCATGAAGGTGATGGCCGAGTCGGTGGGCATCGGGCAGGTGCCGGAGGAGACGTGCCAGCTGCTGGCGGACGAGGTCAGCTACCGCATCAAGGAGATCGCGCAGGTAGGCGGAGGGCGGGGAGGAGGGAGGCGGACCCCGCACCCCGCCCGCCCCTGCGGCGCCCACCGGTTCCTTCTCCGCAGGACGCGCTGAAGTTCATGCGGATGGGCAAGCGGCAGCTGCTGACCATGGGCGACGTCGACCTGGCCCTGAAGCTGAAGAACGTGGAGGTGCTCGGGGAGGGGGAGGAGGAGGGAGAGGGGAAGGAGGAGGGGGAGGGCGAGCAGGTGGGTCTGCGGGGCTCCCCTCGCTCACCCCCCCGTCCCCCTCCTCCCCCTGCAGCCCCTCTACGGGTTCCACGCGCAGGAGTTCATCCCGTTCCGCTACGCCAGCGGGGGTGGCCGAGAACTCTACTTCTACGAAGAGAAGGAGATGGACCTGAGCGACATCATCAACACGCCCCTCCCGCGCGTCCCCCTCGACGTTTGCCTCAAGGGTGAGGACGGCACGACCCCGCCCTGCACTCCAACTGCCAAGGGCCTTTCGGGGGGTGGGGTGGGGAGCAGCCCCTGATGTGACAAGGGGAGTTGGTTGCCGCCCCGGGTCCGAAAGTCTCCAGAGTTCCCACCCTGATCAGAGGCTTGGCTTGGCGTCTGGCATCCCCCTGAAGCTCCAATGGGGGCATAGAGGTGCCTGTCCATCGGGAGGAGTGCCCCCTCATGCCAGCCGAAGGAACGCAGCATCCCTCCTCAGGAGCCAACCTGCTCGTATGCTGCGTGTTCTCTTTCTCCAGGGGAGTCCATAGCAGCCTTGGAGGGAACCAGCTGGAAAGGGGCAAGCGGGCTACCCCAGTTGCCTTCCTGGGAAGGTCCCTGTTTGAGGAAACGGCCTGTGCTGTCTCTTGCACCTACATGGAGGTGTTTGAGGGCAGGAGGGTGCCCCAATGGGTTTACTGTAGTCAGAGCATGGCGTGCAGCCAAGCTTCTCCTGCACCTTCCCACGCTCTGCTGTCTTGGAGGTTCCTCCTCCCCGCCCTTCTTTCGGCCACAGCAAGAGGGCAGGTGACAGCCAGAGGACCCGTGGCACGTGCCGCATCCACCTGTATTATGCTGCTGAGCAGAGCAGCCGCCAATGCAGAAGCCGCCAGAGCGAAAAGGCACTGAAGTATCCTGCAGTGTGCGCTGCTTTATGTTTGCTTAGAAGCCGTTAACTTTTGTCCTTCCTGACCTGTCTTCCAATTTGACTCTGTAATTCTGCTGCCAAGACAAGACCGAGCCAGGATTTTGCAAGCCAGCATTATCTCCCTCTCCTTGAAGCGTCTCCCTTTTTTTCTTAACAGCACACTGGCTGAGCATTGAGGGTGTTCAACCGGCAATCCCAGAAAACCCACCTCCGGGTAAGTTCCAAAGCAGGGCAGGCAGCTTCCTGCCTCAAGCAAGAGAATTGGCTTGGCAGCCATTGCAGCTTAACCTTTTTATTTTTTATAAAGAGTTTTATTATTTTTTTCCAAGACAAACAAGACAAACATAACATAAAAAACATAAACCAACATCAGTTTCAAGTGTGTCGGTCAGTCACAAATCTTGATGCCATCCCCTTACTGTCAATACTCTCCATTGCGGAAGAAAAGAAAAAGAAATATACAGAACAAACAAGAAATAATAAAAAAATACAACCGCCTATTATCTATTTGAAGAAGTCTCAAAGACTTATACATTTTAATTCATACATTACCTAAACCATCTCCTCTATTATCCAACATTATTGTTATCAACTCTCTACAATATTATAGTCTCTATATTATATTCTCATTCAACAATTATATTTATCTCCATCGTATCCATATATTACCAAGTTTTTTTACCTAGCCATTGATAAAACATACGTATATATTATGTCAAGATGCAGTACACTGAAAGAAGATAATTATATTAAACTCAAACAGCAGATAGCGACAGATTTGGAAAAATGGAAAAACATGCAATTATCACTTATTGGGAGAATATCAACAGTCAAGATGAATATATTACCTAGAATCTTGTATTTATTCCAGATGATCCCAATTAGACCTGGGAAAGAGTTTTTTGAGGATTTAAATAAAATTGTATCAAAATTTATATGGCAGGCCGTTGCAGCTTAACCTTGACCCGAGTCCATCTCCTCCCTTCGCAGCCCCCAAGGAGCAGCAGAAAACTGAGGCCACCGAGCCTTTGAAGGCAGCCAAGCCAGGCCAGGAGGAGGAGGGCGCTCTCAAGGGCAAAGGACAGAGCGCCACCCCAGCCGATGCCAAAGGTCAGCCTGAGGATGGCTGAGGGGGGGGGTGGGTGGGTGGGTAAGGGGCAAAGTTAAGTCCCCTTGCTTGGCACCTGCAGAGGAGGACTGGCGTCCCAGAGCGAGGCACTTCAGGGAAACACCAGGGGCCTTGGCCACCCGCGATTGGCCAAGAATCTGGCTTTGCCAGGCACCCAAACCTCTGTGTCGGGTGGGGTGGGGGCTCCATAGAGGAGTGGCAGGTCAGGAACCATTTCACAGAGAGGGAGAGGGAGCGGGTGTCTCCCACAGGCCGACAGCATCCCCCCGGTGGAACCTTTGACACAGTGCACAGTGGGCAGTGTGCTTTCTGCTTGGCTCTGAGCTACGCCCCATTGGCTTCCTGTGGCAGTGGATAAAGGAAATGTAATCTATGATAATCTGATGAGATAAGGAAGAGTTAGACGTGTAACTGATAGTAATGATACAGAGAAATTAAACTATTAAAAGAAGGAAGAAGCTACTTTGACAAGGTAGGTCACGTTAAACTATAGGAGGAAGATGTTAACCATTGCTCAAATAGGTTGTAAAATGTTTATATCTACATATATATTTGTGTTGTTTTGTCTCTGTTTTAAATTTTTTGTTGAATAAAATTTAAAATTTATTTTAAAAAAAATAAAGAAAGGGGAGACGAGGATAATGGACCCTCAGGCCTGCCTTTGCCTCCTCCCCATCTGCACAGGCAAAGAGAAGAAGGGGCCCCTTCTGGAAGGAGCCCCCCTGAAGCTGAAGCCCCGCAGCATCCATGAGCTCTCCGTGGAGCAGCAGCTGTACTACAGGGAGATCACCGAAGCCTGTGTGGGATCCTGCGAAGCCAAGCGAGCGGTGGGTGAGCGGCCAGGAGCGCTACCATCTGCAGACAAGGCTGCCTCCCTCCCTCCCTCCCTCCAACCCGGGTAGCCTGGGGACCTTCTCCAAGCCAGGTCCCGGACACCGCCTTGGCCTTGAACAGGCATGGGTGGAATCTCCCTTGAGAGAGGGGCATTGGAACGTCTCCCTGGAACTGGCCAGGCTGCTTGCCAACGCTCTGTGTGTGTTGTGGGGGGGGGTCCTTTTCTACCTGATAGTCTGCCCAGTACCCCCCTTTGGCTCTTACCCCTTCCCCCCGTTTGTCTCCCCAGGAAGCCCTTCAAAGCATTGCCACAGACCCTGGCCTGTACCAGATGTTACCCCGATTCAGCACATTCATTTCTGAGGGGGTAAGGAGAAAGGGTGAGGGCTCCCGTTTCCTCTGCCAAGTCTTGGCTGTGGCGCCAAGCCATGGGGAGCGGTGATTGAGGGAAGTCCTGTGTCCTTTCCAGTGCACTCCCACAGGCAGGGCCTCCTGGTGGTGCCGTCAGCTAGACAGTGTCAACTGGCGGCCCCCAGGAATAGGGCCTCCTCTGTGGGGGCGCCCGCCCTCTGGAATCAGCTGCCCCTGGAGCTCTGGGTGGCCCCGGACCTCCGATCCTTCTGCCGTGGCCTAAAAACCTGGCTATTTCAACTGGCCTACCCAGACTGATGGGGGGGAGGGTTTTTAATTGGGTCTTAAATGTGTTGGTTTTTATGATTATGAGATTTCTTGGGTTTAATTTAATTTATATGTTTTATATGTTTTAATTTATATATTTTTTAGTGTTGTAAGCCGCCCTGAGTCCTTCGGGAGATATAAATCTCATAATTAAAGTTTATTTATTTATTTTATATATATATATATATATATATATATATATATATATATATATATATATATATAAATAAAATTTGGATTTATATGCCCCATCTCGGGGGACTCAAGGCTTACACAAACATATACACAGTATAAAGCTTATTCCAAAATTTGCCCAATCCAAATAATTCTAAAATATTAAAAGATCCCAAAATTAAAAACTTAATTAAAATTAAAAATTAAAAAAATTAAATTAAATTCTGTGCCTTCAGCTGCTTTAACGGGGGCTGGGAGGGGAGCTGTCCCAATTTCTCAGAGGCAGGAAGAGTTGCACTGAGCCAGCCTGCTTACAGTGACTTTGGGAGGAGGAAGCAGTCCTGCCTGGGGTTAAGCTCTTGGTAGCCCCTTCCTCCTGTGGATTCTGGGAGGATCCTGAATATCTGGGGATGCCAAGGTTGCCAACTGGCTGCTTGAAGATGCTGGGAAGCCAGTGACCCTGGAGCAGAATCCCTGGTCTCCTGGGCCGATCCGTGGCAAAGGCGGAAAAGCCTCGTCCTTCTCTTCCTCCTCCTCTTCCTCCTCCTCCCCCACACAGTGTTGCCCCTGCCTGGCACCCTCTTTGCACCCAGTGGGCCAGCACTCTGCTCTGAGGTGTAGCTTGGCTATAAATTCCTCTGCCTCCCAGTTGGGCAGCCCCCGCAGGAACGATGGTCCCCCCTGTATTGGTGGTTATTTATTTTATGTATTTATTTAATTTGGATTTGTATGCCGCCCCATCTCCAGGGGGACTCGGAGCAGCTCACACGAAGAATCGAAATACAAAACAAATACAAGGCATTAAAATATAAAAGCCATCCAAATAAATCCCTAAAGTACAATAAAACCTAATTAATTAAAAGAAAAACCCCCACCAACCTCAAACTCAAGGTCTTGGTGTTAACATACAAAGTCCTTCATGGCATGGGTCCGGGGTACTTGCAGGAGCGCCTCCTGCCAACATCAAATACTGATCGCCCTGTGCGAGCACACAGGCAGGGACTCCTCAGGGTGCCATGCGCACGACAATGTTGTCTGGCAGTGCCCCGGGGAAGGGCCTATTCTGTAGCAGCTCCCGCCTTATGGAATCAACTACCCGTTGAGCTCCGGTTGGCTCCCGATCTCTCCTCTTTCTGGCACGATGTAAAAACCTGGTTGTTTCTACAGGCTGGGCTGGACTGACCACCTGGGGGTGGGTGGGATTTTAATTGGGTTTTAATTAGTTTTGGCTTGGCTTGTTTAGGTTTAATCTCTTTTTAAATTATTGAACATTATTATGTTTTATCTGTGAGCCACCCTGAGTACTTTCGGAGAGGGGCGGCATACAAGTCAAATAAAAATAAAATAAATCCAGGCTGGCCTGTAAAAACAGCCAAGTTTTAAGATCACAGTGGAAGGAACGAAGGTCGGGAGCCAGCCGCAAGCCCAGGGGCAGCTGGTTCCACAGGGTGGGCACCCCCACAGAGAAGGCCCTCCCCCGGGGGACCACCAACTGACATTGTCTGGTCGACGGCATCCCGAGGAGGCCCTGCCGGTGGGAGTGCACTGGGCGATTGGAACTCGATGGCCGTAGGAGGTGCTCCTGCAAATACCCTGGACCCTGGCCATGAAGGGCTTTATAGGCTAACACCAGCACCTTGAATCTTACCCGGAGGGCAACCGGCAACCAATGTAGATTGTGCAGGAGGGGTGTCACATGGGAGTATCGGGTCACTCCCATCACTACCTGCACGGCCGCATTTTGCACCAGTTGAAGCCTCTGTACAGTCCGCAAGGGCAGCCCTAGGTAGAGAGCATTGCAGTAGTCAAGACAGGAAGCAACGAGGCCTGTTAGGCTAGGCCTGTTCCTCTTCAGAATTCATCACCATCTCCCGTCCGGTCCAGCAACCAGCATCCAGGCGGCTTGGAGCCCCTAAGGAGGATGATGCAGCAGTGCTGGGTGGGCCCTTGGGATTGCCCTGGGCGGAGCCTGACCAGCTGCTTGGCAGAGGGAGAGGCCTCTGCTTGGGGAAAGTGGACATGGAGCAGCCTCTGCCAGGAAACTGACCCTGCGGCCACCTTCCTGCCCCTCCAGGTGCGGGTCAATGTGGTGCAGAACAACCTGGCTCTTCTGATCTACCTCATGCGGATGGTCAAGGCGCTGATGGACAACCCAACCCTCTACCTGGAGAAATATGTGAGCGGCCGGGGACGGGGGGACGGGCAGGGGGCAGGCAGGGGGCTGGTGTTGACGGTCCCACTGGTTGCTGCAGCTGCACGAGGTCATCCCGGCAGTCATGACCTGCATCGTCAGCCGCCAGCTGTGCCTCAGGCCAGATGTGGACAACCACTGGGCCCTGCGAGACTTCGCTGCACGGCTCATCGCACAGATCTGCAAGAACTTCAGCACCACCACGAACAACATCCAGTCCCGCATCACCAAAACCTTCACCAAGGTGAGGGCCGGGGGTGGCCTAGGGGGGCGCCCTGGCCGCTCTGGCTCTCCTTCCGCCCCTCACGCCCTTCTTTCCCTCCCTTTGGCCCCCAGAGCTGGGTGGATGAGAAGACGCCCTGGACCACGCGCTACGGGTCCATCGCTGGCCTGGCGGAGCTGGGGCCTGACGTGAGTGGCCACCCGGGGAGTGGGGAGCCGGGATGGGACAGGTTGGGGGGTCCCCTGGGCCCAGCTTGGCCAGAGGCCCAGACGCTGCTTCCGCTCTCTTCTCCAGGTGATCAAGACCCTCATTCTGCCGCGGCTGCAGGTGGAGGGGGAGCGTGTCCGCAGCGTCCTGGAGGGTCCGGTGGTGAGCAATATTGACAAGATTGGGGCTGACCACGTCCAGAGCCTCCTGCTGGTAAGGGAAGGGCCCGCCTCCTCCCTGGAGCAGCCCCTTGAAGAGGCAAGTTGTCCCATCCGGAGGGGCCCTGCTTGCCTTCTGGAGGAAAGGGTCCAACCGGGGGTGCCCAGGTGTGTGCGTGTGGGAGCGTGTGCTCCCTTGGGAGTTCTGCTACGTGTCTTTTCCTTTCCCCCACCCCCAACCCCACAGAAGCACTGCGCTCCCGTTTTGGCCAAGCTGCGCCCCCCGGATAACCAGGAGGCCTATCGAGCTGAGTACGGCGCCTTGGGCCCCCTGCTCTGCACCAATGTGGTGAAGGCCCGGGCCCAGGCAGCTGTGCAGGCTCAGCAGGTGAACCGCACCACGCTGACCATCACCCAGGTAGATCGCCCCTCCCGCCTCCCCTCCCCCAGGTTTCCCTAAGGGTGGCAGGAGGCAGAGCTGATCACTGGCTCTCTCTCCTCTCTCCAGCTCCCCGCCCGCCCGACCCTGACCCTCTCCCAGGCGGCCCAGGGAGGCAGCGGCACCAGCCGGGCACCCAGCATCATCAGGTGCCTGCCCCATCACTCCTCCTCTGTAGACGCCGTCCTCCACCCGCCAGCCACCCCAACCAGCTCCCCTCTCACCGCCCACCAAGTTCATCGTCATGTCTTCATTGGGCACATCCACTCTTCCCAGCAGGTATGGTACGGCTGTGGGTTTTTTTTGTGGGGCTCTTCCTGACCTCCTCCTCCTCCTGCTCTCACAGGTGATCACGCTCAGCGGTGGCCCAGCTGGCACCTCCACTTCGCCCGTCACCAGCACGGTGCCTAGCACTCAGCCCCTGGTGAAGCTGGTTCCTGTGGGCAGGCAGCCCCAGCCCTCCCATCTCAGGCAGTGTCCAGAAGTACATTGTGGTTTCTCTGCCCCCCGCCACAGAGGGCAAAGGGGGCCCCTCCCAGCTCTCCCCCTCCTCCTCTGCTCCGCCCAGCCTGGGACTTGCCAGCGGAGCCCTCAAGCAGGAGCGCAGCAACAGCCCCCAGCTGCCAGGGGGCGCCAGCGCCACCACCAGCGCCACTGCTTTCCTCACCAAAGCCACCAATGGCGGGCAGGGCTTGGTACCCGGGTCACCACAGCCCCCGTTGTAGAATTGACCCCCCCCATCTGTGGGTGGGCTAGGGACAGTCCGGCACTCGGTTCCTGCACCACTCCTCTCGCTGCTGTGAGAGGACACCTCTAGGGGACCCCAGGACTGCACCCCTCCCCTGTCCTGCCCTACTGCGTGAAATTGGAGAGAGGGCAGGGGGGGTGTCTCCCTGTTGCAGGAGCAGCAGGGTGGTCCTTACGCTGCCTTCCACAAAATATGTTTGGTGTAAATCCTTTCCAGTACCTAATAAACATGCCCTTCAACAGCGTTAGGGGGTGCTTGCTCTGCCAGACTTGGGGGCTGGGGAGGGGAATTCCAGGCACTGAGCTGGAGTTGGGGGGGGCTACATAGGTGTGGGATCCTGGAGGCCTTTCAGCTCAGGGAGAACTAGCCAATTGGAAGAGTGGGGAGCTTCAGGCTTGCAGGGAGGGGCCAGTCCCAGCTGTCCTCCCTCCCCTCCCCCAGTGAGGATCATGTGCTGAAGCATCATCTGAGCTGCTCCAGAGGGCCAACGGCTGAACCTTTTCAGTTGGAGGGGTCAGAGTCCTTGCCTGGTGGGGTCCTAGCATTGGCTCCGGAGGAGGTCAAGCCCTGGAAAGTGGGGGCAGGGGGTGTGGGGCCAATTGCCTTGGGTGAGCAGGAGGGCAGTTCAGCCTTACCCTCACACCCACCCGCCCCGCGCGGCTGACAAAGACTCGCAGCCTCGGCCGGCCTTCGCTGTGCCTTTACTCCCGGCGGCAAGGGTCTCTCGGCCTGGGAAGCGGCCCGCTTGCCTCAAGTCCCCGCCTTGGGCAACCGGCGGCGTCGGCGATCGCTCGGAGCGGCTTAGCGGGGACGGGAGGCCAGAGGCTGCCCGGTGCCTGGGGAGCGCGATCGGACAGCTGCTGCTCGGGGACGAAGAGAACCAGCGGCTTCCTTCTCTGCTCCGGCCTGCCGCCACCGCTTCTCTGCCCCGCCATCGATCGCCTGCGGTCAGTCGAGGGGGCCTCGCTCCGCTGCTCCTCGGCCGAGACGTGCTGGCCGGCCTGACCGCCTTCTGGAGAGGGAGAAGAGGCCAGGGCGCCCCGGCGGGCTCAATGCGCCCCTCCTCTCCGCCCGGCAAGGCTGCGGCTCCCGCCTCCCGCTTTGCTCCCCGCCGTCCCCCGATTACCCCCTTTACAAAGGCCCGGCTCCCAAACCTCGGCTGCCGACCGGCTGATCACTCTCCATCCTTGGCGCCTGGCGCCGTTCATCCGAACCCCGACGGCGCCTGGAGGGCAGGTAGAACTGGGAACAGAGCGAGCGGCGCGTCAGGTGCTGGCCGCAGGCGGGCTCCTCCCCACCCGTCCGTCCCCCCGTGGCTTCAGCTGAGACTGAGGGGCAGTCCCGGTTCGGAGGAGGCCCGGGGGCCCCTGGCTACCCGCCCGCCCGCCGGCGCCCTCCCTCACCAGAAAGACGGCGTTGCTGACCAAGCAGAACAGCACGGCGCCGCCCAAGAGCCGAGCCACCACGTCGGCCACCTCCTGGCACGGGCTCGGCTGCCAGGACATGGTTGCCGGTTCCCGCTCTCTAACGGGACTGGAGCGCCACGGGTGGGGCAGCGTGGGAGGCATTGTGAGGCAGCGTGAGGCTCACAGCGCCAGGGGAGGCGAGGAAGCCGGCCCACCCGCCTCGGCCCGCTGCAACGGAAGGAGCTGCCGCATCCCCGAGCACAAGGGAGCCAGCCGGGCTGATCACGGGTCGGATCATTGAATCAAACGAAGATTCAAATCATTGGATTAAATGTTTGTGGATCAGTTGATGCCGGATCAAAGAGCCCAGCCTTCTTCGTAGCGCGCACCCGTATACCACACCACCCCCACCCCCATTCAGGTCATGCAGTCCAACTTACCGAGACCCTTCTCAGGCCAGCCCTGAAAGGAGGCTGTTAGCGGCTAGGGATCCTGTCTGGGGACCCCAAATTTCCCGGCGGTAGCGTCTCTCTCGTTTACCCCTGGAAGAGTCCCACGGTGAATCCCAGACGGGGAAACCGAATTTGGAGTCGCCGCTCTCGGCCCTCCTCGCTTTGCCGATCCCTCCCGGGTTTTGAGAGCCTGCAGGCGGAGCCTCTTGAAAACAGGACCCCAGAGTCCAGGCGGCACCGCTCCCTTACGAAAAGGCCCTGCTGGATGCCCTCCCCCGCCCCCGCCCGCCTCCGCTTCGTAAAGCCAGACTGAGTGGTTGGTCGCATAGCAGCGCTCGGGGTAGGAGCAAAGAGGCTGAACCTCAGCGGGAACGGGGACAGGAGTCAAAAAAAAAACCCGTCTGGCTGGGAAGGGAAAACTCTACAGAACGACCAGCTTTTTACAAGTTCAGCCTGAGTTACAGTGTTCCTGCCACAAAAAAAGAATGCAAATGTTTAGCATTAAAACGACACTTGGAAATGAAGCTTTCAGAGTATGATCTTAAAAGCTGTCCTAGTTTAAAATTAGATTTTTCTTTATAATTTTTCTAAACGGCAGCCTAGAAGTGTGATAAATACATCACTTCTGTTCATCCTTAATAAAGCTAATCACACTTTTTTGCAATTTCCGCTGATTTTGCTGAAAGACTTCTCCTTCCGCCTGATCCCGGAAAGAATGGAGAGTCATTCCGCCCAGCAACCATGATTTCTGTTGCTTTTCAAAGACACCAAGGGATCCCCCTGCCTTGGGGCAGATCCCCTCCAGCCAGGAACAGCTGCCATGATGGGGGGGCGAGGAATGGTGTTCTCCCCAAACTGCAGGGAGCAGCTAAGGGTTTAGAAAGAGCAAAGGCACACCCCTCCCTCTGCCAAGCATGGGGCCCACCTGGCTGCCACTTCCTCTTGTGCAGTTCCCCCCTCTGGATGGACTCAGCTTCAGGCTCCAAGAGCCATGGGTTTGCCTCCTGGCCCAGCTGGCCTGCTTCCCACAAACTATCAGCTGCTGTAAGGGGGGAGGGCTAGCACTGAGCCCCTTCCCCTTGCAAACTCTCCAGCCCA
>SOZL01000019.1:3704014-3781690 GCA_009733165.1 Naja naja | reverse complement strand
ACAAAATGGTTGAAAACTGGGTTGCATCTTGTCCCAACTGTGCCAGGTAGTCAGGCCTGCCCCACCTCGCCCCACACAGGAATGGAATGTTCTAGGGGCCCATGGTCAGGATTCACATTGATTTTGCAGGCCCTACCAGAGGGCACACCTTTCTTATTATAGTAGATGCATATTCCAAATGGCTAGAGGTAATCCCATGGCATCCACCACAACTGATGCTGTCATCAAACAGCTCAAAAAACTTTTGTAACCACGGGTTACCTGATGTTCTTGTCTCTGACAATGGCCTCAATTTACATCCAACCTTTTGAATCCTATTTAGCACAACAGGGTATCAGACATGCCCTTACTGCCCCTGAACCTGTATGGGGACTGAGCACTTGTAGTGGTTTTACCAAAGAGAAGCTTCAGCAATGGGTCCTGGGGATCACTGAGAAAGTTGAAAAACTTCTTAGTGTTCAGCACATCACTCCTAACCCATCAATAACTTATCCCCAGCAGAGTTGTTGATGGGTAGGAAACTTGGGTCTCCCTTGACCTTCTCCATCCCACTTAGCACCACCAGATTCCACTAGCAAAGTTCGCACGTTCAGTGTGGGTGATTCTGTTTATGCTAAAGAACCTTATGGTGAACCTTTGTGGATTCCTGCTGAAATAACTCAAATCACAGGCCCTCGTTCTTACAGGGTTGCAAACAGAGGATGGACTCCTCTGGAGCAGGCACATTGATCAGCTTAGATCCAGTTTACTTCAGGAACATCGCAATTGTCTCTAGTTCCTACCTAATACCTTTTCTAGGGGAAGGGGAGGAGCATGAGGATAATCAGCAAGCAGAATCAACCCCATGTGTAACGAGCCATTCTGACAGGAACCACCCCAAAACCTGTCACAATGCCAAAATCCATCCTTACAAGTGGAAGATTGCACATCACTACCTGACTTGGGTGCTGACATTGGGTTGGAGATGGGTTGGGAGGAGAGACCAGATTGTAACAATCAAACAGGGTCTTCTTTGGAAGCCTAGTAGGGAAATGTCTACAGACACATTTCCTCTCTCTGGGTGAGAACGTAAAACTTCTGAACCACGAAGGTCTCATTACCGTAAGAGCCCCTATTTAAAGAATACATTAGATAGGTTGGGGTTTGAGTGGACTGAACCTAGTGGGGAGGGTGTTATGTATGCAGGTTTGAATGTCATTGGTTTAGTTTGAACTGTTCTTGTAAAATGTCAGAAATGATTGGTTTAAAAAGTGGAAAATCCTGGACTCTGATTGGCTGGCAACTCTGCTGCTGGCTATAAGTAGCAGCAGCCCAGCCAATCGGTCTGTTAAAGCTGTAGTCACTAATTCTTCACTGAAGCCTCCGATCTGACTCTTCATGCAAACTTAACAATAAGCATGCATATATACTCAGTACTTGGTTTGGGCCCCTTTGCAGCAATTACTGCCTCAATGTGGCGTGGCAAGGAAGCTGTCAGCCTGTGGCACTGCTGGTGTTATGGAAGACCAGGATGCAAATAGCGGCCTTCAGCTCTTCTGCATTGGGTCTCGTCTCTCATCTTTCTCTTGTAATGCCCCATAGATTCTCTATGGGGTTCAGGTCAGGCAGTTGCTGGCCAATCAAGCACAGTAATCCCACAGTCATTGAACCAGATTTTGGTGCTTTTGGCAGTGTGGGCAGGTGCCAAGTATCCCCATAAAGCTCGTCTGCGGAAGGAAGCATGAAGTGCTCCAAAATCTCTTGTAGACAGCTGCGTTGACCCTGGACTTAATGAAGCACAGTGGACAAACACCAGCAGATGACATGGCTCCCCAAATCAACACAGACTGTGGAAACTTCACACTGGACTTCAAACATCTTGCAGTGTGTGCCTCTCCATTCTTCCTCCATACTCTGGGTCCTTGGTTTCCAAATGAGATGCAAAAGTTGCTCCCATCAGAAAAGAGGACTTTGGACCAGAGTCTGTTTTCTTTAGCCCAGGTAAGGCAGCCTCTGACGACATTTAAAGCCAGGATCCTTCTGTGTGTGGTGGCTCTTGATGCACTGACTCCAGCCTCAGTCCACTCCTTGTGAAAGTCCCCAACACTTTTGAATGGCCTTTTCCTGACAATCCTCTCCTGGCTGCGGTCATTCCTGCTGCTTGTGCCTTTTTCTTCCATACTTTTCCCTTCCACATTTTCTATTAATATGCTTTGATACAGCACTTTGGGAACATCCAACTTCTTTTACAATTACCTTTTGAGGCTTTCCCTCCTCATGGAGGGTGTCAGTGATGGTTTTCTGCACAACTGTCAGGTCGGCAGTCTTTCCCATGATTGTGATTCCTACTGAACCAGACTGAGAGACCATTTAAAGGCTCAGAAACCCTTTGCAGGTGTTATGGCTTAATTAGCTGATTAGAGTGGGACACTTGGAGCCTAGAATATTGCACCTTTTCACAATATTCTAATTTTCTGAGATCGTGGATTTGGAGTTTTCATGAGCTGTAAGCCATAATCATCACAATTATGGCAAATCACGGCTTGAACTATCTTGCTTTGCATGTAATGAGTCTATTTCACATATGAGTTTCACCTTTTAAGTTGCATTACTGAAATAAACAAACTTTTGCACGATATTCTAATTTTTTGAGTTTCACCTGTACTGTATGTGTTTCAGAAGGCTTGCAATATAACCCAAAACTATGCAACTATCTTCTTTTACTGCCTATAGATTTGGAATCTTTCCTTCTTTTTCATCATATTTAAATGAGGGGCAGCAACTTTTCCTGTGCTTTTGATAGCTGTTGAATAGCCCATCCCTACTACTATTATACTACTGCGAAAAATTTTTATTTTACATCTGCATATTTTTAAGTTGACAGAGGGGAAAAATAAAGGGTAAAGTGCATTCTATCAGAATGGAGGGATGATGAGAAGATGAAAGGACCCTGCAATAAGCTTATTACTGTTCAAAACTACAATACCTGTCTTTGAAAAATCATAGTTGCTTTGTATTTATGAGGTAAAGCTTACCTTTTAAATATGCAGAGCTGGGGCAATTACAAATACACAAAATGCATATGAAAGAAATGCATATTTAATTTATATAATCCCTGGAGCATATTATGATAAAATGCTTTATATAAGCAGTGATAAAATGTCCACAATGCTCATTTGTAATATATTTGTCATTGTGAGTTTTCTACTTAATGGCTAATTAAATTGCCAAGAGAACAACGTCTGGGCAGCAGGGACCCTCACTCTGCAGTTGAGGAAATATTTTGCTTTACTAACTAGAAATGCCTGAAGTTAGGAAAAGATTAGTGACAGGTGAATGTATTTGGGCTCAGTTTGGAATAGACTCAGTAAATGTAAGAGCTTTGGTGAGCATTTAAGGGAAAATATGCTGTTGGGGAATTCTTTTCTTTCAATTTGTTATGTTGAGATGTGGAACATTTGCACTGTAGGCACACTTTCCTATGGTCTTCTGCCATACATCCATATATCATTCACATCCTGCCTATAGTGCCAAACTCTGAGCCTCTCAAATACCATGTACAGTAGTAGTAAAGAGAATGCTTAATTGCTTCTCTATTTCACTATTATCTTCATTTTACCTTCTTTATGAATATGAGTTAGTCTGGTGTAAGTTAAAACACCAGACTAGAAAATAGGACACTGTGAATTGTAGTCCCATCATTGGCAGGAAGACAGCTGAGCCTTGGGCCAGTCAGTCACTCTCTAGGAAAAAGGAAATGGCGATCCACTTCTAAAAATGTTGCAAGGCAGGGTTTGTAAAAAACAACAACTGTAAAATATTCAGTGATTGAAGTGCAGCAGCAGAAATACATCTATGGATGACCAGCTTTCCCATCTTCCAACCCTTCTGTTTCCTGTATAAGTATATCTGAGATTGACCTGAGCTGTTTTGGTTGCCTGTGGATCTATGCTGACTCTCCCCTTCATTGCAACTCTTCTTGCATGCCTAGCAACCTGGGCAAAATAAGAAAGAGGAAATTGACCAGAGTTAATTACCAACAGAATAGCTGAAATCATCTAATGTATTCCAAGTACACTTGGGGAAAAAAATCCTTCACTTCAGCAAGTTGCTTGTTTTTTTTCCCTATAACCTATCAGTTTCCGAGAGAGTTAACTGCCTTAAAAATGGATGTTTTCTGTCCTCAGGAATAACAGTGCCACATTGAGATTTTACACTCTTGCAAGTCTTGATCATGATGTTGTTTGATCACTAGAAATCTAATCTCATGTCAAAAACTGATGATGCTGTCTACTAACTTAAGAGACAAAACCTCCTGAAGCATAAGTATTTATTCTGATCTGAGTTCCAACTGCAATTTAATTGAAAAAAAAAGTTTCCAAATATTTCTGGACATATTGAAGATTAACATGGAGAAGATGGATTTGTATTTCTTTTACGTTTATAACTCTGTATTCCTTAAAATGAGATAGCCACCTAGAAGCTTCCTTTCTTTGGTTGTTTTACAGTGATTCCAAAAGATAAGCAGAGGAGCCAGTTTTAAAGCAAGCTTCTTTTGACTTGATTCAACATAATTTTGGCATTTACGTCCTCTGTACCTCTAAAAATAAAAAAAATAAAACCTTGGAAAAAATCTAAATGTTTGCATAGCTCCATTTTTCAGAAGGCCCAGTTCAAAACTGAATGATTATCCATGTATGGCATTTTACTTTACATTCAGACCTAGTAAGGTAACCGAAGAACATTAATGATACATCCAAGCATTACAAGTTAACCATATGTATATTTCTTACCAGGAAGAGGCTATTTACCATTAAAGGTTTATTTGTAGCTCAGGGTTGAAATGAGGCATCCTTGTTGCTTTCTGAGCTTGCTTGTTTTCTCTTCCTTCCTTTCTTTCTTTCTTTCTTTCTTCTTCTTCTTTCTTCTTTCTTCCTTCCTTCCTTCCTTCCTTCCTTCCTTTCTTCCTTCCTTCTTTCTTTCTTTCTTTCTCTCTTTCTGTAATTTTATTTATGATTTTTTCTTTAGCATCCAAAAGTGCTTGGAGAACAGTGTATTGTCTGAGTCATACAATTCTGATAATGATATTACCATTTAAATAGACATAATCATAATCTTTCAACTTCTAACATTTGTGTACACATAATAATTATAATATGTTCTATATTTCAGCATACATAATACTGTTTTCTATCATACTTCTTTTTCTAACACTTACTAAAATAATCAGCATATTAAAAATATTCTATATCTATCCATCATCTCTTGTTCTTTTTAGAATTTCAACTCTCTAACTTTTAATTTTCATGCTTCTCCTCTGGTATCTTGTAACTTTTTTATCATGTTTATTTAATCTAAATATTTTCTCCAACAACATCTATCTCTTGCTTTTGAATCCTTATTCATATCTATTTATCTTCTATTTAATTCTTTATATTCATTACAATTCTTCTATCTTTTATTCTTCATTTGTTCTTGTTATTCTCTGTCATCTTTATCTCTGTTTACTTTTTATCTTTTTATGTATGTTCTTCTTAACATGCTTTCTTGTCTATTTATGAATCTAGGTCTTGTGTTTGTTTCTTGAAGATGTTTCATTATGCTAACTAGGCAACATCATCAGTGCTAGTGGAGTGCTGTTTCTGTTAGTTATATTCTGGTGACTTGCCTGTCTGTGTGGGTGGGGGTGGTCTTAGGGACTGTTAAGTATATGTACATAACATAGTTGGGTTGACAATATATAAAGCTCAAATATATATGTCTGTAGCTTTAAGGAAAAATACTGTAATGTATTTTGCTGTGTACTGATTGGTTGAGTATGCTGCAAGGTGCCATAAGAGGGAGCTATAGATCATGGTTTGATTCTTTCTCCCACTGAAGCTCTCTCTCCCACTGAAGATCTCTCTTGATGCTGATACTGACTTTCTCTGACTGAATACGGACTGATACTGACTAACTCTGTTTACTTTGATATTCTGTTGATATCAAAGATTATCTGTTGTATTATGGTTTGATATTTGTCTGCTGTAAAGACATGAAAAGGTAAGAAGACTTTATAACTGGATACTGCTGGACTGTTAAAACGTGTATGACCTGGATTGTTTATTTGGACTGTGCTATTTCTTGAGTAAACATTAACACAATTTGGTGTGTCTCTGTGTGGCTGTGTATTTATTCATAACTGTTCTCATATCCGTTTCCATGTGCATATCCTTGTTACATTACTCATGTTAGTTTGCATTCACTATTTTATCATCTATATGGATCTTATCATTATTCATCAACTATCTCCATACTTCAAGCTTCTCGTTCTACATATATCCTAACAGGGACTATTTACATTATCAAGTCAACTTCCTTCTCAGTGCTGCAATCCAAATAAAAGTCTCCCTAAATAGCTCTCTATTCTCTGCTTAAATATAACCAGTGAATGGGAACCTCTCACTTCTCTGGGAAATTGATTTTATTGTGAAAGTTTTCCTCCTGCTAGGAATTATTATGTTTTGGTCCACCACCACCCCCCGCAACATTGAACAGAGATGCTGGGCAAGTTGGCACTGATAGGAGAGATTTGTGTGCAAATACTGTACTTGCTCCCCTCAGCTCTGATGTACACATGTGTTTTGGTAAACCCACTGTAAAACATTCTCAGAGCTTTGTTTATCTGTTTATATGAGGATGCTACTGAACTTAAAGAGATCTGGCTAAGATTCCAAAAAGATTTCTTTCCACTTTCTGTCACCTTCATTTTGGCTGACATTTAGCCAACCTCTCATAAAGCAAGTATTGCATTAATATTTATTCCTAGTGGATTCCTTCATGTTTATTCATTCAGATTCCCACGGGAAAGAAACTAAAACAAAAACAAACAAAAGAACCTCTGTACTTTTCTAGCCAAAGGCATGGAATGGTATCTAGGAGAGTGGAACAGACAACTGTATCTTCAACATTAATATATTCCTGTGAAAATCTTTCCAGAACCTCTTACATATGTGAGAATTTCCACTAAAATCTTAAATCCTCGTAGGAATACTGGGTACCAGAGGTGATATTCAGCAGGTTCTGACCAGTTCTGGAGAACCGGTAGTGGAAATTTTGAGTAGTTCAGAGAACCAGCAAATACCACCTCTGACTGGAGATTTTACAGTATCCTTCCCCTGTCATGCCCACCAAGCCACGCCCACAGAACCGGTAGTAAAAAAATTTGAATCTCACCACTGCTGGGTACACTTTATTGTTTCCTAGTATGATTTGATTGCCTATTTGTACCCTATGATTATATTAAGTGTTGTACCTTATGATTCTTGACTCTTGACAAATGTATCTTTTCTTTTATGTACACTGAGAGCATATGCACCAAGACAAATTCCTAGTGTGCCCAATCACACTTGGCCAATAAAGAATTCCATTCCGTTCTATCGATGAAGACATTCAGAGGAAAACATGGAAGTTTTCACTTGGCCCTTGCTGTTTCTCTGGCTTTCTTCTTCATTAGCCCCTGCATGAGTGTTTTTCTCATTCTTGGCCTTCTTCATCCATTTGCTTTTGGCTGCTACTATTTTGATGTGCCTTTGCTCTCCAGAAAATACAGAGACACCTCAGGTCACCCTTTGCTAGCTCATAATGCTGTTTCTTCTATTGCTGCTGTTCCTGCTGTCTCTTCTGGCCAGACAGGAACCTTCCCTGTACATTTGCCTACTGGGGGCCACTTCCTACTATTCCCAATGCTCATGACCTCTTATTTACTTGCTCCCATCATGATCTCCTCTACTTTGCTTCTGTAACATGCTTCCAGTTGCTCACATGACTGCCCTCCTGAATAATTCCAACTACTAATTCAGTTACACATACCTGTCCTGGCTCCTATTCTTTTCTATACCATATTCTGTAATGGAAAAAAAGTAAAGTAAAATGGATTCCAGATGAAAAGATTCAAATCCAGGACACACCTACAGGAAAGCTAATGTGACTAAGTTCTCAATCAGCCATGGAATCTTCTGTTAATAAAATTGGGAGGGATAATTATCCTCCCACTTGCATCCTAGAGCAAAATCAGGGTAACAAAAATCTTCCAAGCAAACACCTCACTTTTGATACATCAGAACAGATCCTATCTGAACAAGATTCTTGTCACTCAGGGCAACAAATTTGTGATCCTATACATGTTGCTGAACTCCCAGCATCCTTCATATTAGCCATAATAGCTAAAACAACTGGAAGGTGTGACTCAATTTCACAGTCCCGACCTATATAATTTGCTTTAACATTTGCTGCCTCTTTTTATTTCATTTTACAACAGGCCCTACCTAATAAAGATGAATTTTTCACTCACCAATATATGTTTATAGTTGTCTGCCTTCTATGGGAGTTGGCATTTGACTGTTTGTTTATGTTGATTTTTCCTTGCATTACATCTGTCAAGGGGCATGAGAGGTAAGCAAGTATTCATTGCCCTCCCTTCTATCACAGACTACAATAGAATGGAGAGGTTTTCTCTTGTGAGAAGGAAAGGCAATGAAAACGACTCAACATATGGCTAAAGTGATCCATCAGGAAGCTCAAACAGCAGACAGTGAATAATAAATGACCATTTGACAGCAAGTATTTCATAACACTTTTCCTAACCAGCCATGAGGTGGTAAAACCAACTGCAAATAAATGCATTCTTGAAAATTATTTTCTCTGGGTAGACCTGAATTAATGGGTCAAATCAATTGTTACAAGCTGTTCATTGAGCTATCCCAACTGTAGGCTGATTCACAATTAATATAGGGCATAAAACACACCTGAATCTTCTAATCCAGATTTTTTGTTTCCAACCAATTAGAAAGGCTTACAGAGTATGTTTTGCTATGTTGGGCTATGGGGCATTAGAACTCTAGATCCCCACTTCAGATGAATGACAGGATCTGTAATAGGAGCAATTTGCAATGCTGTTCCATTGCAGTATCTGTGGCTGTCACATCAACAGTTTGGCTATTTTGTCATGATTCATGCTCTTTAAGGATGCATGACATGCTTTCTAAAGATACTGAAATAAAGTTCTCCCAAAGGGACATTGAGGCATCTGCTCACAGAACAAAGCTTCTCCGGGCTTACTTCCTCCACGCTCAGCAAATCTTCTCTAGAGGATCCCCAAATTACAGAAGGAGCCATTATCCAGGCTGTTCTCAATTCACTGGTGG
Organism: Naja naja; assembly: GCA_009733165.1. Classification (NCBI taxonomy): domain Eukaryota; kingdom Metazoa; phylum Chordata; class Lepidosauria; order Squamata; family Elapidae; genus Naja; species Naja naja. The sequence goes on along the minus strand of SOZL01000019.1, from coordinate 3,772,526 downwards.
ATAGACTTATTCTGATAAAATCTTGATGTTTTCCCCATTTGGATGGACTTAACCCTTCATTTCTTTCAAATAACCAAGCAATTTTTATTGGTTCAGTTCAGTTATGTCGATTTTGGAAACTACCTGAACAAGACCTTGCAGTTTTTTGTGAGGTTTTTCAGAAGTGGTTTACCATTGCCTCCTTCCTAGGACTGAGAAAAGTGACTAGCCCAAAGCCCCAGCTGGCTTTGTGCTGAAGGTAGGACTAGCATTCACACACTCCCAGTTTCTAGCCTGATGCCTCAATGACTACACTAAATGGGCCAGATGGAGGACTGTCTGCCCAAAATGGATTCAGGACATTCCCACAGAGCAGCAACAGACTGTGGTGGAGTGGGTGTGCTATTCTGGAGCTCTACTTTAAATATGCTTCCCTTTTAGATTTACCACATATAATTGGTTGTCCACCCACAGCCTTTCTGCCACTTGGAGATTTATTATCTTTCTGTGATCATCCATTAGCCAGGACTGCAAAAATGACGGTGGTAGTGAGCACCTGGCAGGCAAAACCTTCTTGTCATATTAGGTGTCATTTAATATTTGTCTCTGTTTAAATGATTATTTAAATGAGATTTGAGAACCTGGTATTCTCTACATGTTCAAGTTTGGATTACTACTTGGAATTGTTGGGAATGGTTGTCCAAATCCTCCATTTCTAGGCCTATCCTAAACAATGATCCAATATCTTATTATTTTGAATACTTTCTGATGTCAAAGCATTTGAAAGGCAAATTTTACATCTTGCAGCAGTAGCCGTAATGGTCCTGAGCATTACAACACTTAATCTAGTTTACAAAATTGTTGGGTTCAACACATAGTTACTGTAGAGCTGGCTTAGTATCTGCTGTACTAAAAGGAACAACTTGCAGAAGTTGTGGGTGCTGCAACGGTAGGTTTTAAGAAGAGATTGGACAACCATTTGTTTGAAAGGTAGAGAGTCTCTGCTTGAGGATAAGATTGGATCAGAAGACCTCAAAGGACCCTTCCAACTCTGTGATTGTCATTTTTATGAACTGACCTTCATTCCAGATAACTACTGGAAAACCACAGAAGTGGCCTCCACCTGAAGACTCTAGGTTTTCCCCTGTTGAATCTAAACTACAGCATTGAGAGATTTTCTGGTGATCTCTCATCCAAATACAACCATATCTAACCTTGCTGGAGATCCAGTCAAGCCAGGCACATACTGTGTTACCTAAACAGCATCCCACAGTAGTCCATGTGGTCAATAATGTTAGTATGGCAGCCTAGAGTACAGGTCAATGACAAGGCAGTAATAAAGTACTCAGAACAAATTCTAGAATCTCACTGAGGCATTCAAGCAGCTGAGTTAGACCAACAACAGCTGCAGGGACAAACTATTCACAGAAGCATATTGTTCATACAGCATATTAACTTGTCCCAGGGAGAAAATATCTACTGTGCTGTTGTTTTGCAATCCTTGAGCATGTTCTTTTACCAAAGCTTCTTCATATGTGTACTTACAACTATAAAAGCAGTTAGAGACTAAAAAGATAAAAGAGTGGGACTGGGACTTAATATGTAAAAGAAAATATTTCCATAGCTGAAGGCATCTCAGTTGGAAGAACTACTGTACATCTGAATGTACATACATACATACATTGTTCCCTTTTGGGATAGGCAACATTATGCAAAGCTCAGTGTTGGAGAGCAAAATGTAGTATGGGGAAAAAAAAAGAATTAAGGGCTATTTGTCAGGAGGTAAAAGGAAGGAGATCTAGAAGTAACCTAATTTATGGCAACACCCTTGATTACACCTCTCAATTCCTTCCCATCTTGGCTCTACTGCATCCACAAAATGATTTCATACATTTCTTGTTGTTAATCTATCCCACAATGGTGACTTCTATAGAAGACAAGCCACAATGTTGCTATTTAGTGATAAAGGGTTACAGTTATTTGAACTGAGCAAATCTCAGGGCTGACTATTTTTTCACAGTTGATGGATATTTCTATTGATTAGCTAGCAATTAGTACTGAGAACAATATTGATCAGCAGCTGTGGAAGAAAACAAAGCTTCAACAATGATGAGTGGATCAACACTATTCCTATTTAGTTCTGGGAGGGAAGGAAGAAGATTTCCCATTCTGGCTTTTTAAGCACCCCTCCAGGAACCAGAAACAGTTCTTAGGCCTGGGCAGGATCAAAAGGAATTGCTTGATGCAAGTCCAAACAGCAGGCAGTAGAGACAGAGGTCTTCAAACCTGACAACTTTAAGACTTGACTCTCCCAGAATTCCTCCTCCAGTCATGTTAGCTCAGGAATTCTGGGATTGAAGTCCACAAGTCTTAAAGTGTCAAGTTTGAACTCTTGCAGTGAAGATAGTGGAGAAAAAAGACAACAGCAGAAAGACAGAAGTTCTTAGTAGATGAGAATTTAGCTAGACAAGGCAGGTTGTATTATTCTAAATCCCAAGTCAAGCACTCCAAACTCAAACCAAATATTTACAATGCTAAGACCAAGAGAGAGAGAAAAATATTAGTTAAAAAACTAGGGTCACAAATAACTGGATTCTGTACAACAATCATAGAATATGAAGTCTGATGCTCAGTTAGTTCTACCAAGGAGAAGCTGTTACTGTGAGGTTTAAATCCCCTCCCTGCTAAACAGGCACATGTATTACTAATCTTGCCTTAAGCTTTCCTGGTCACTTCAGCATCTTGCTGCTTGCTTGCAAGTTGCACACTTTGATGGGTGCTGATTTCAGGAGAAATAACTGGCAAGAGGAGGTGGGAGCAAATGACTGCCTGAAGCAACCTGTGTTGCAAAGGAGGAGGAGGAGGAAGGAATCTTTCTGTTAAATTAGGCAGATAATTTTAGCTTAACTGACATCTTTCCCATCCACTGAATTAAGCTTATTTTTGTAAATGTTGAATGGTGTAACTGAATTAAAATGAAGAGTGACCCACATGGCATCTGACAATACCACAGGCACACATGGAAATGAGGAATCTATGTCTTTTCCTTTCTAAAAAGACTTGAAGTGAAACCAAACTGGATGTTTGATGCTTCAATATTGATTTGATGATGATAAGTAGTATAATTAATGTCATGTACATTATTAACTTGTTAAATTGACTCATATTGGAGGGCCTATAGTCAGATTGCAGATATTGAGGTATTCCCCCACTTTAAAAAAAACAACTTTGGTCTGTTCATTGACACATATACCATGGATAGATTGACAACAATAAAAGGACAAGACATTAATGTAGTGTAGACTATCCTTGATTTACGACCAGTCACTTAGTGACTGTTCAAATTATGTTGGACTCCCCATGGTATTTATTATCCAGTTCCAGCTAGGTTTCCCCTCTGTGGTCACATGACTGCATGTTGAGCCCACATTTGCAGCATTCTAGGGTTACATGACTATGATTTAAAATATTTTGCTGAAATTTGCCATAATTTCCAAAAATGTCCTATGATGAACAATGGGTTCACTTAATGACTGCCAGGTTCCAGTCATTTATGGGGAGTCTGTTTCTTTATCTAGGTTACTTAAATGGTCTGACATCAATTTTGAAAGCCTGGCTCATTTCTCTATCTCCTCCTCCTCCTGATCTCAAAAGTTCAATTGCAAATAGTTTAAGTTCTGTCCTGACTAACTTCACTTCTCCTTACTTGCAATATGCTGAATTATAGGAATAACATGGCCATATCCTCCAAAACTTTCTACAACGTTCATTCTTCAATCATTTTCTCTGTTAGTAAGCATTGTTTTAGCTGATTCCTAGGTTCCCCCACACACACTTCTTTTGGATACTTACTATCTGCAAATAATATCAAAAAGCATACTGGTTCTCCACCTGACAAGTTTGATTCCCAGTTGATCCTTTAAAAATTAAATTCATTGCTATAAATCATATAAAAAACATTTATGTTACTATTTCTACAAATTATGATTCATTCCATTGATCCTTTAACTAAATTTTATATATTATTTGCTATACCTGAAAACTAGATTGTATTGTCTTCCTGTTGACAGATACTAGCCAATGCTTAATTGATAAAGTTACAATACTGATAAATGTGATTTGGTTCCATGTTAATATGATCAAGAATGAATGATGGCAGTTTAATTGGCCTTGGAACTATAGAAATTTCATTATCAAAATCAAGGCAAGGAATAACTAGAGGCACCTCCATGCCAAGATCTTTCAGTATATATTTACATGCCTCTTCACCATCCTCAAATTTAAGATGTGTATCCAATGCTATCTCTATCTACTCAATCTTGTAGAAGCAAGTGGCTTACAAAATTTCACTAACTATAATTTATCACTTAAACATTCTCCCGACCCCCATCCAAAGAAAGCAATTTCATTTTTCTACCAAATCACATTTATTTATTTATTTATTTATTTATTTATCAAGATGTACAAGATAGCAGGTATAAGTATAAACATAAACATGAACAAAAGAAATAAATACAGATAAATGAGGACAGTAAGACAGGGATGGTAGGCAGCTTTACTTGCTGCCTTATGGACCTTTTAGGAATGAGTTGAGGTCCATGGTAGACAGTTTGAGATTGAAGCTGTAACAACGGAGTTGGATAGAGCATTCCAGGCGTTGACCACTCCGTTGCTGAAGTCATATTTTCTGCAATCGAGTTTGAAGCAGTTTACCTTGAGTTTGTATCGATTGTTTGCCTGTGTATTATTGTGATTGAGGCTGAAGAAGTCAATGACAGATAAGATGTTGTAGCAGACTATTTTGTGTACTATGCTTAGATGGACTGCAGGCACAGTTCCAGATTGTCCAAGCCCAGAATTTCAAGCCTGGTGGCATAAGGGATTCTATTGTGAGTAGAGGAGTGGAGTACTCTTCTCGTGAAATACCTCTGGACCCATCAATCATATTCTGCAGAAAAAAAAAGAAAAAACATTTGAAAAAGAAAAGACATAGGAAGTTTATACTCCAATGTGGAAATATTTTATTTGACCAAATTGCACAGGATATGTACTATTGGATGCAAGGCGCCATTGTGTCTCTAAATTATCAACAGGAATGTTGCACAGTTAGTTCAGGTTCCTGTGTAATTACTAGAGGTGGTACAGGAAGTATAATAGCAACACCAAATAAGAATAAAGGAGGATTAATGAATTAGCCACCCACTGAACTGTGTTTTGAAGGGAAAGGATCCTTTAAATCTTTCAAAGATTCAAGATTCCTTCAGCACAAAGTGCTGAAATGTATTGTATATAATACACATTAAACTTCCATCATGCTGTTTTCTAAATATATATATATACCAAATCTCACCATGACAAATAAAATTTGCTCTATTTGAGGTATCTTATCAGGTGACATGAAATTATAGGCTTATAATGGAAAGAATAAAAGATTCTCAGCTGTTGATCACAAAATACAATCCAGAAACCATTTGTTTTATGTGTTGCCTCTAAGTCATGGCACTTAAGTTCTGAAAGCAAAATGAATTGTGGTCTCTGCAGGTTTTGGTGGCTCACCTTGTTTCCCTCTAATAAATTCATCAGATTGTTACTAGATTACACCTGTGATTGAAAAGGCCTGGTCCCTCTTTCTCTTAGAACGATGGGAGATCAGGATCATGAAATAAAGCAAGGGGCCTTGAATCTCCAAAGCTGGTGTCAACCACAGACAAAAAATTAATTGAAACAATTCTGTATACATTGGAGGAACCAGCCAGACTTCTTGACAGCATTAGATGATTGGCCTGTGGAGCTCTTTGAGCATGTCAAAACCTCCTTACAGTAAGCGGCCCTTTTGTTCCTCAGGGTGAAGTCATCCCAAGAAAAGACTTCTGATTTCAAAAATTCTGACAGGAATTATGCCCATAATCGTCCATACTCATATGTACTCTGAATCACAGTTGCTTCCCAACCATACTACTGCTTCACATGGTTCATTATGCTATCTCTTTGGGTAGGATGTCCCATAGCACAACGTCAGCTTTATCCAAGTCTCCTTTGCTCAGACCTCTTTCACAATCTTTTTTCAAAATAATTGTTATTGAAGAAATTCACAACAGAATTAAAAACAGTACACAATTTGAATGAAAGAATAAAGAAAATCAGTAAGAAATTGGAAAAAAAATATAAAGAAAGAAATAGAAAGGAAAAAGGAAGTAAACATTCTAAAAGCAACTTCCATTCTTTTAGACCAGGGCTGTCAAATTCCTGGCCATGGGCGGATCGTCTTATGCTGGCCACGCCCAGTTCAGTGAATGGGAAAAAGTCCCAATACATCAGTGGCGCTGCCGTGATGCCATGATTTGACTCTCCTGTTCTAGACAAAAGTTATAGCTACATTTACATTTTACCCTCCCATCTAATCTTAGATAATACATTGTTGCTATTTGCCCATTTAATGTTCAAAGATGTTTAGAAATGGGGTTTTCCTTTATACTGATGTATTTGTAATGTATTTTTTGCTCTCACACTGACTCACACATGCATTCATGCCCCCATTCTTTCTATCTATCTATCTATCTATCTATCTATCTATCTATCTATCTATCTACCCATCTTGCCACAAAGTGACTCTGGGTGGCTATGTGTTTGTGCAAAAATCTGTATTTTTACATGTATGTATGTATATATGTATGTATGTATTTTTATTAACAAGGAGAAGGAAAAACATTTTTGTGATCACACAATATAAACAAGATATTCAGGATTATGTCTACACTTTGAGGGAGTTTTTAGGATCCTTTGAAAAATACATACCTATATTGCCGTGTTCTTAATCCCTGAATGTGATGTAAACATGTAGGATTCTGTACACAATAATTTTAGATTACTGTTGATTGTTGATATTCTGTGTCTTAATGTGTAAGGTTTTCAATCAGCAAAAAGCCTCTCTTGATGGGAATAATTTGATTCTGAATTGCAGAACATCCTAACTAACAGTGCATTCTACTGTTTAACATGTTATTGACCCAATTTATGGACCTAAAATGGCTATCAGAAAATCTTACATATCACACGAGCCCAAGCCAGTGAAGGGTGCCTTTACAAAAATGCTGCTCATGCCATTTTTACAGTAAGTCCATGGATATTCTTTTCAGTAAAGATAATGCTAGAGGCTTGTATTTTTCTTGCAGTTAACAATTGCTCCATTTTCTTTTTAATTAAAAGAATCTCAAAATAATAAGAAAATCGAGGAGGAAGGGCCTGCTGGGCATCAGTAGAGATGTCTATAGATATATGGGTACCACATTAGACTTGGATGGTGTATTAAAGATCGGGGAAATCAGCATTTTGAATGAGGCCTGAGGAGAAACAAATGGCAGATGTTTCATAACAGATGTGTTGGGTCCTCAGATTTATCAATTCAAATAGCAACATTTTGAACCAGCTGAGGTTACTTGTGTTGGCATTGCTCTGTGCAGATGGCATATATTCTGTATAGGAGGGGCAGAGGAAATTCTTGCTATAAGGCTGTGCATCCTCAGCAGGAATTACTTAGTATATGAGAATTGGCTCTCAAACTGATAAGAAGCTGAGTCACCATTTTCTACATTGTCAACTTTCTCTCCTTTGCAGGAGATAACTTGCTGCTCCATCACATATATAAAGTGGCCAAGAAGATAAACAATATTCTCATCTTAATTTCCCTATATACACATTCTTCATTTATCAGTAGGCTACTCTGCAGAATCCTTGTTGTTATGTATGCAGGTTTGAATGTTATTGGTTTAGTTTGAATTGTTCTTGTAAAATGTCAAATATGATTGGTTTAAAAGTGCGGGAAAACCCTGCACTCTGATTGGCTGGCAACTCGGCTGCTGGCTATAGTAGCCCGGCCCAGAAATCGGGTCTGTTATGAGCTGTAGTCACTGAAGCACTCCGTCTGACTCTTCATGCAAACTTAACACTGGCGACGAAGGTGGGATCCTTCGAAGAGAAGACGACGCGGAAAACAAGCTGAGAGAGATGGCTGCCTGAACACCCCAGCCCGTTTGATCCGACGGCAGAAGACTGGGACTCGTATGCGGATCGTTTCCAAATGTATTTGGAGGGAAAGATCTCGCCACATTTCTGAGAAGCGGAAGAGGCGGTCTTTCTCACCCACTGCGGTCGGCCGTTTTCAAGATGGTGAAGGCATTGGGGGAGCTGCAGACTGAAGGTAATGGACTGGCCCGACTTAGAAAAGTTATTAAGAGCCCATTACGCCACAAGTATCGTGCTCATTAAGAGACAGAATTCTACCGTCGGGATCAAGGGGAAAGCGAAAACGTTAATGACTTCGTGGCAAGTTTAAGGGACATTGGGGTGCATGTGAATTTATCAACTTTGAAGAGGCCATGCGCGATCGATTTGTTCTAGGCCTAAAGACAAGGTTTTGCAGAGCAAATTATTAATGAAACCTAAGATCACGTTTAAGGAGGCCATAGAAGAAGCTTCTTCAGCGAAGCTACCAAGTCCTCAGCAGCAGCCATGAAGAAAATTAACAAGGCGCAAGCCATCCTGATGTGGAAAAATCCACAACAACCCATTCGAGCAAATAGATTCTGATTCAGACTGTAGTGAGGTGGAGGAAGGAATTTATAGACTCAGAATGGAGAAGAAAAGGAAAGACCTTGGAAGAAAAAGAAGACTTTTACTGCAGAGGTTGTGGGGGCCACCCCGCACTGAATGCAATTTTTGATACCATCTGCCTCCGTTGTGAAAAAAGAGGTCACCTAGCAAGAGTCTGCAAATCATCCAGAACTCCAGCAGAAAGAAGTTTCCTGATAAAGAATTCAAGCATAACAACTTCAGTGAGAAAATGGGGCGCAACACAGAAGCAAATGGGAAGAATGAAACTCATCAAATAGTCACTATTGGTCATTCTTCACCCTTAAGAAGCAGAAAAGTACATGTGAAGGTACTTATTGAAGGAAGGCCTTGCCAAATGGAAGTGGACTCAGGCTCCTATTTATCTATGGTGTCATGGGACACTATTCACAGCTACTTCCCAACATTCAGAAGAAACATTTCCAGAAGCAAGCACTGACTCTTAAAGACTACCAAGGGAACAAGATTCCAGTAGTTGGAACAAGAGAATTCAACGTGAAGTTCAAAGGCCACACCAAACGTTTGCCTGACCATCGTGGACAAAGACCACCCAAGCTTGCTGGGACTTGAGTGGTTCAATCCACTAGGCATGGAGGTGACTGGCATCAATCACGTGAGCAACACTGAATGGGAGGAGGCCTTGAAGTCTGAGTTTCCAGAGGTCTTCAGCGAAGGATTGGGCAAGTATATGGGGACCCCTATCACTTTCAACCTAGATCCCAAGGTGCAATTCGTTTAAAGCCCAGAAGGGTCCCATTTGCCTTAAAGGAAAAATTGATGCACAATTAGATAAACTAATAGCTCAAGGAGTTTTAGAGCCCACTGACCACTCCAGATGGGAGACACCCATAGTCACACCAGTCAAGACTGATGGGTCAGTAAGAATCTGTGGAGACTATAAGGGGACACTGAACCATGCTGCAGCAGAGCGCATACCCAGTTCCAGTGGTGCATCATTTATTACATTCACTTGGCAGGGGTACAGTCTTTGCCAAATGGATCTGGCCCAGGCATATCAACAACTAACAGTTGATGATGCCACTGCAGAGGCCCAAAATTGACTCATAGAGGTGCCTTCAAATGTAAAGGTTACAGTTTGGAGTAAGTGTGGCACCAGGCATTTTCCAAAGCCTTATGGAAAGGATGCTCCAAGGACTGCCAGGGGTAGTGCCTTACTTTGATGATGTGTTAATCTCTGCTGAAAATGACACTCAGTTACAAGAGAGACTCAGAGAAGTCCTTACCAGATTCAAGAAAGCAGGGTTAAAAGTCAAGGAAGAAAAATGCACTCTTAAACTGACAAGGTTGAGTTCCTGGGCTATATGATTGACAAGCATGGCATCCACCCCACAGATGCCAAGGTCAAGCAATCAAAGCCCCTAGACCAAAATGCAAAACAGATTTGCAAGCCTTCCTTGGACTCATTAACTTTTATCACATGTTCCTACCTCAGAAGGCAACCATTGCAGAACCATTACACAGATTACTTGACAAAAAGTCTGTTTGGGTCTGGGGCAGGAAGGAACAATTAGCATTTAACAGTATTAAAAGACTAATCACGTCTGATGCTGTACTCATACAGTTCTCTGAGAACCTGTTGTACTGACTTGTGATGCATCCCGGAGTGGGGTGGGGTTGAGCCACAGGCTTCCCAGCGGGAAGAAGCCCTATTGCATTTTACTCTCGCACCTTGACCAAAGCAGAGAGGAATTACAGCCAATTGGACAAGGAAACATTGGCAATTGTTGCAGCTATCAAGAAATTCCATGAGTATCTTTATGGGAGAACATTTACCATTGTCACAGATCACAAACCTTTGTTAGGCATCGTGGCAGGAGACAAACCTACCCACTATCCTGTCACCAAGAATGCTGAGGTGGACTGAATTTCTTGCTGCTTATTCATACCAACTTATCCACAAGCCTGGCAAGGACATTGGACCTGCTGATGCCTTGAGTCGTTGCCCACTTCCTTGTCACAAGGAGGACTTTGAACCTGAGGCACACACCTTTTCCCTAGAAACTGTTGCCAAGCTTCCAGTACACGCTGCTGAAATTGCCAGAGAGACTGCCAAAGACACTTTATTGGCTCCTATTATAGGCTGGATTAAGAAAGGTTGGCCTTTTCAAGATCTACCTCACCTTGCCCAACCTTTTAAGTCCAGGCAAACTGAATTATCTGTATTAAGAGGATATTTTGTGGGGTAACAGGGTGGTTATTCCTGCAAAACTGCAAAGAAGTTTTGGAAATGTTACATGAGGGTCATCCTGGTATTGTAAGGATGAAGGGATTGGCCAGGAGTTATGTATGGTGGCCAGGTATTGACAAAATGGTTGAAAACTGGGTTGCATCTTGTCCCAACTGTCAGGTAGTCAGGCCTGCCCCACTCTCCCCCAAACAGGAATGGGAATGTCCTAGGGCCCATGGTCTAGGATTCACATTGATTTGCTGGCCCTACCAGAGGGCACACCTTCCTTATTATAGTAGATGCATATTCCAAATGGCTAGAGGTATCCCATGGCATCCACCACAACTGATGCTGTCATCAAGCAGCTCAGCTTTTGTAACCCACGGGTTACCTGATGTTCTTGTCTCTGACAATGGCCCTCAATTTACATCCAACCTTTTGAATCCTATTTAGCACAACAGGGTATCAGACATGCCCTCACTGCCCCTGGGCACCCGGCTAACGGCCGGGCTGACGCATGGTGCGTTTTACCAGGAAAAGCTTCAGCAATTGGGTCCTGGGGACATCACTGAGAAGTTGAAAACTTCTTAGTGTTCAGCACATCACTCCTAACCCATCAACTAACTTATCCCCAGCAGAGTTGTTGATGGGTAGGAAACTTAGGTCTCCTTGACTGCCTTCATCCCACTTACGCAGCACCACCAGATTCCACTAGCAAAGTTCACGTTCAGTGTGGGTGATTCTGTTTATGCTAAGAACCTTATGGGTGAACCCTTATGGATTCCTGCTGAAATAACTCACATCACAGGCCTCGTTCTTACAGGGTACAAACAGAGGATGGAGTCCTCTGGAGCAGGCACATTGACCAGCTTAGATCCAGATTACCTCAGGAACATCGCTGTTCCTCTCCAATTCCCTCACCTGATGTTTTCTAGGGGAAGGGGAGGAGCAGGAGGATAATCAGCAAACAAGAATCAACCCCATGTGTAACGAGCCATTATGACAGGAACCATCCCAAAACCTGTCACAATGCCAAAATCCATCCTTACAAGTGGAAGATTGCACATCACTACCTGACTTGGGTGCTGACATTGGGCTGGAGATGGGTTGGGAGGAGAGACCAGATTCTAACAATCAAACAGGGTCTTCTTTCACAGGAAGTCCAACTAGGGAAATGTCAACAGACACATTTCCTCTCTCACTGGGTGAGAACGTTAAAACTTCTGAACCACGAAGGTCTCAACGTGCACTAAGAGCCCCACCTATCTAAAAAATACATTAGATAGGTTGGGGTTTGGTATGGACTGAACCTAGTGGGAGGGGTGTTATGTAGTAGTTTGAATGTTATTGGTTTAGTTTGAATTGTTCTTGTAAAATGTCAAAATGATTGGTTTAAAAGTGCGGAAAACCCTGCACTCTGATTGGCTGGCAACTGCGGCTGCTGGCTATAAGTAGCAGCACAGCCGCAAATCGGGTCTGTTATGAGCTGTAGTCACTAATAAACTCTTCACTGAAGCACTCGTCTGACTCTTCATGCAAATCTAACACTTGTGTTGCTATTTTAATCTCCTTCTAACTATAATTTACTGGGCTGAAAGCAGAGAAATGTGTTCTTAAGACCAACTAGTTCCAGTCCAGGCTGCTAGCCAAAGGGTGTTAGCCAAAGTGGGTATGAGAAAATAGCATATGCTTCTTCCACAATGATTGCCCTGTTCCCGTCCCTTTGCCAGACTGAAGCTGACAGCATTTTTCTCTTCTGTTTGAGGTTATGATGACAGAGAAAATGTTTCTGTCATCATAACCTCAAACAGAAGAGAAAAATGTCTCTAATTTACAAGGTCTATAGAATTAAAATTTTATAGTCTAAAATTAGACTTTTATGCAGTCAAAGGAAATAAAATGTGCAATGTGGCATAAATTCATGTATCGAACTGTAGTCTAGGAAGGACATTCAATTTGAATGAAATTCTGTGGGGGAGTTGACTTTGAGATATGAACTTCCAATGTTTGCATAAGAAAACATAATAACAATTTATCTCTGCAGAAATATAGTATTATTTATCCTTCTTGATGTTCCATTAAAATCTGAATTTAAGCCACTCCTCTGAGAGAAAGTGTGCCGATTTCAGTCATGCATTTAGGGCAGAGAAACTGATTGTAATAAGCCATTTTAAGCAGAATTCTGGGAAAGAAATGCAGCTTGCTGAAATCAATGGGACTTCATTTCCAAGTAATGTTTGCTTCTAACTGCCAGTTTAACACAGCAGCAGTTCCTACATTTCATTTAACTAAGCATAGCTTTGTCTTCACCATTCAGAGAGACACCTTCAGGTTTATTAACACCTAGGAAGTTTTGTTTCAGACGATGTGGACTCCACCCTTAAAATCAGTAGAATCGATTCAAGTGATATTTCTACTTTCTTGGATTTGGAATTGAGAACCGACCCCAGCCAACCCCAAAACACTTCCCTCTTGCAGGAATAGAACAACCTTCTTTCCAATCTCGATGATACCCATATTTGAACTCATACTTCTTCAGGCCTTCTTTACCCATCACATCAGCATATGGTTGCTGAAGCTTTAACTGAAGATCTGTCTGATTAGGAGAATGAGCAGAACGACTGATTTTATAAAGGCCACCACAATTCAAGCTTGCATCATGCAAGCATCTAACTCTAAGCAAGCATTGGAAGAACAACATCTTCATTTTCCCAGAGACTATCTTCTTGACACCAGTTGGCTATCCTGCCAGCTCTTTAAACTTGGAGCCAGCCTTTCTCCTGACTTCTCTCCGTGAGATATATAAACTGTCAAGTGATGGCTTGTAAAGCAAGATCCCTGATTTGTATTCTCATTAGTGAATTACAGAATGAGAGATCCATCTTCTTCCCTTGAACTGACAGACGCGTCACGGTATCACCAATCCTTAAGCACTCCTGTCAAATTTGCAAGTCTTGGTGTCACAGAGAAAGAGATCATTTTCTCTGTCATCATAACCTCAAACAGAACCTTTGAGTTTTCTTTACTTAATCAAATGAAGCCAATAAAATGAGAACTGCAGTGCTGAGCAAAGATGTATCCAGCAAGTATTGTCCCCACCTTCTGTACACAGAGAGAAAAGATCTGTTTGCTTCAGATTCAGAGTTTCACACTTTTATGGGGAAAAGACAAGCTGCATTTTTCTAGTGGCTTGCCATTTTCTCACTGCATGTATAAATGCAGAGTTATAAATGGGTCCTTACATAAGAAATAGAGAGTTTCACTGGAAGCCAACATTTGGAAGTCAAGCTCATGTGGGAAGCATGAGAGCACAGCTGGTAAGCACATTCCAGACAGAAGAACAATTAACCTTTTGAGGATAAGCCTGATCATCGGAAAAGACAACTGAGAGGAGAGGTAATAACTCACTGGTGCTGCCTCTTCCTTATTCAATTAGTTCAGTTAGAGGGTGCCTGGAAAAGCACTTTGAGCAGGAATGAAACTGACCAGAGAAATCAGGAAAAGGAAGCCTGGTTAATACAAGCTTTCAAAAACACTAGGCAGCTTTGGACTTGATTTTTAATACTTTGCTTTTCTTCTTGGGAATAAAGTCTTTCCTCCAATTTAACTCCAGAGTGCACCCCATATTTCAAAGTTAAGAGAGAGAAAGAGGGTGGGAAGGAAAGAACTCACCGTCACCCCAAAGATCTAAAATCCGAAATATGCCCAAAGCAACAAGGCAGGTGGAAATGAGCGTTCTGGACTTGCTGGTTCCTGGTAAGCGGTCCAGACTTTCCTGCACAAAGAGCATCCCTTTTAAGGGCTGCGTTTTATCGCTTGCTTGCTTGCTCTAACTTTGAATATCGAAGCGTCCGAAGAATCATTTGACAAGATCCACCCTTTGCGTTTGCGTTCAGACAGCACAAGCCTAGCGTGCTTCACCATCCAAAGTCAGTCTCGATATAGAGGCAATTCAAGGCGGGATGGGTAGTAAACCAAAAAGCTCCTTAGCCTGTCTCCCGGGTTCCCCGGGCATGTCCAAACAGCCCCGTGGTGGGCCGCTTTTCAGAAGCGCATCAAGCCCTCTTCCTCTTTGCCCGTCCAGAGGGAAAAAAGATGCTCTGCTTGCAAGGGAGACTCCATTTCTGCCCCACGTTCCCGCCAAGCTTACCGGAGCAATTCCAGCCGGTTGGCGTTTGGCAGCCACTTAAGGAGGTTGGGAAGGCTGCAAGTTTGTCCGGCCGGGCGACGATGAGCAGGGTCACCGGCAGAAGCAACCAGCCAAAGCAATCGCAAAGTGGGCAGCTGCTGCACTGGCGAGCTGCGGAAGATTCCCACAACACCAGGACTTCTGCAGGCAACTCTAGAGCGGTTGCGAGAGGGAAGCTCCCCAAAGCAGGTCGATCTCGGGCAGGCGGGCAGCAGGAGGCGTCGGGGGCGACTTAGCATCCCGGGGGCCCCAGCCAACAGCAAGCGAGGAAGAAGAAGCACCCAAGTACTAGTGTGGTGGAGAGGAAGAGGATCCGGAGAGTTTCAGCAGAGATATCCAGGGGCCTAGCCCAGCCCGGGGAGTGGTAGGAGCAAGGGCGGCCAAGAAGGAGGAGGAGGAGGAGGAGAGCCAGGAGGCTGGAGCTGAGCTGGAGAAAAGAGCGCCAAGGCGCTTCGCAGCCAAGCCGCCGCTGCCGCCTCTCCTGCTCTGCCGCCCGCATCCCTCTGGCGTTGGGAAAGCAGCAGCAGGTCCTCTCCGCCAGCCGGGGTCACGTGGCGCAGGCAGAGCCGGCCCTGATTGGACGAGCGGGATGCAGGTCCCTGGGAAGGAGGGGGAGGGAGGCGGGGGGCGGATGGCGGCGGTAGCAGAAGCAGCAGCAGCAGCAGGAGCGAGAGATGCTGAGGCTAATGTTGGCTGGGCTGGGTCCTCTCTCTGTGAGGCGCACCGGGGAAGCTCGGGGGCGGCAACACCCTACTGCATTGCGGTCACTACGCATGTGCGAGCGCTGGAAGTCTCCGAGCGTGCGCGCGCGCCATGTGTGTCTGAACGAGTGAAGCGGTGTTGGGCATGTGCGCGAAGAAGCGGCTGCATTGCCCACAGGCGGTGGAGGTAGCGATCCGTCAATGGGAGCCGTACGCGGTGAGGGAGGAAGGGGCGGGGGAAGACCTTCTGCTGCACGGTCCTTGCAGGCGTGGCTGCGTTTGCGTCCTTCGCTCTCCGCCCGCGCCTGAAAGGGACCAATTTGGAAGAGTCTTCGTGGGTATGTTTTGTAAGTGACCAGGCAGAAAACGGGGCTGCAGCGCGTTTCGCGGCTGGAAACACCCAGCTGAAGCGCAGGGCTTCTTCGCCCGAGGTTTAAACGTTTATTTGTGGAGGTTGTGGAAAGGAAGAGGGGGCAAAAAGTAAGATGGAGGAGTCAGAAGAGAAACCAGTGAGAGAGCAACGGCCAACAAGTCAACCTCTCCTCTCTCTCCTGAGGAACGGACTGTCCGCTTCAATGTTTGAGCACAGGGCCCGAACGATCACCTCAGGCCTTTGCTATGAGCTGTGACTTTGAAGGATAAAATACATCAAAATTACCCAAATGCTTCCAGTCCTCCTTGATGTGTTGATAGAGTAAGCTCACTTTCTTTTTCTCTGTATGAGAAGCTGTTTCTAAAGAGTTGCTTTCCTTGCAATTATCAGCAGAGCCATAATTCTTATTGTATCCCCTGTGAATTTCTAGACACAAAATCTTCCAAAATAAACCCTGCTTTAAAAAAGTATCTCTGAGATATTCAGAAGAGGTCAGAGCATGTCACCTTAGCCAGTCTTATAAACAAGTAACTCCTGGGTTTGAAGAAACTCACATGTCTTTGTTTTCTCTATGGTCACAGCCCAAACACAGGTAAGAGGAACCATTGTTGATATAAATTTTTTTTTTTAATTCATATTTATATGCTGCCCTTCTCCGGAGACTCAGGGCGGCTTACAGTTTTTGGGATACAATCCAATGCGCTCAGCAATAGCCTTCATTCCATTGTATATGCCTGCTTATTACTAAGTGGCATTTTTAACAAAGTCAGCTTATTGCCCCCAACAATCTTGGGTCCTCACTTTACCTCCCCCGAGAGGATGGAAGGCTGAGTCAACCTTGAGCCTGGTGGGATTCGAGCCTGCAATAATTACAGGCAGCTGGAGCTAAGTGCTAGGCTATTAACAGCCTGCACCACCAAGGCCCTTGCGCACCACCAATTTGTCATGGGGACATCCAGGTGGCACAGGTAGTGTCAGCTGTGCTAAAGTTTCAGTGAGATTTCAGGAGCAACCTTCAAATCAGTATGTGCGTAAACCTTGATTTCTGTTCTAGGAGGGAAGGTGATAAGAATGACTAAGGAAGGAGTCATGCTATTTCTTTTTTTTGTTTTGAAAAAAGTTCTATTGTTTTACAACAAACATACACAACGGAAGATATATGATATGCCAGTAAATCAGAACTCCTTATACATCTTTTCCATTCTCATCTATAAATTATTTTTATATACTCTCATATATAACATATTCCGTATTTTTAAATTAATGTATCTTATATCCCTTCATATTATTGCTTCAAAACTATTCCCGGCAGACAAACACATACTAACAAATATACTGAACACAAAAAACAAAAAAATCTTTTTTTGAGAACAGTGTGCTACCGAACCCTCCCTTCTCTTTACGACTAAATTTACGACTAAATTTCAGTTATACACTTTCACTCATTTCTTATATTCTATCTCATTTATCATAACCATTTGTACTATTTCCCTTTATTTTCCCCCCGATATTTTTCCAAACATTTATTAAAACACTTTTGTCTATCATGTTTACAATATCGTACTTCTTAAAAAGCATCTTTTGCCCTTAATTATTACATCTGAGGATAGCAGCCCATCTTTTTTACCACCTATTATTTAAACAATCTCCTTCAAAATTATTATCTCTATTAAGCCTTTATAGTAAAAAACAATGAAATTGTGAATATATATAACCATTATAACAATTATAACAAAGGTGATTCTATTCAAATTTGATTCTATTCAGAATATTTCCGTTTTAATCCCATATTAAATCCATATCATATAGAAAAAAGACAAGAAAAAAGCTCTAAATTTCATTTCTAGTATAATCATATATCTCAGATACTCTTACGAGTTCCTTTAAGTCACCCTGATTTAATTGCGTTAACCATTATCTCGATATCCCCCTAGATAAATAAATTCTTTATACTTAGTATATTTCTCTTGCTTCTGTATATCTTGCTTCCGTTTACAACTTTCTTTTGTACTCCACCCCCCTTTCTTCTCCTTCCTTTCTATTCTTTCTATTCCTTTCCTACCTGATTTCCCCTTCTGAAGTCCTATCCTTTGGTTCCTTGTAACATTAAACTCAAGCTTTTTTTAAAATGTTAATTCAAGTTTTAAATTCTTAGCTCTCTTCCCTCTTTTCCCCTTTTTCCCCTTATGCTTTTTCTTAATTACACCAGCTGTTTTTTGATCCTTTAAGATGGCATCCTCTTCTTTGTTCCGCCCTTCTTGCTCAGCTGACATTTCCTGTTGTTTTATATATTTCAGGACCTCCATTTTTACCCATTGTAAGTCTTCTTTAATTTGTATAAGTAGCGTTTTAACTTCTCCCGCAGATGATGACATTCTTGAGAGAAGTTTTCCTTTTAAAACAACCCCCAATTGGTTTTAGTCCACTTAAAATCCTCTATGCAAAAAGTCAAAATCTTCTAGATATCCAAGGTTATCTTTTACTTCTTTGCTCCTTTCACTTCTCCGGGGATCCAACAATGTTTCAATTGTAATGTGTCTTTTTCCAAATGAGGTTACAAATCCACTCTTAATCCTTTTAAGTCCGGGTGGTATCCTCAGTTCCAGACAACACCCTACTTTCACTTTTTTTCTTTTCCCCTTCCTCTATCTGCTTCCTTTCTTTTTCTTTGTAAACAAAGTTCTTTAAAATTCCAAAAATTCTTCTTCACTTGGCACTTTATTTGCAGCTTATAGAAAGCCTATTAATATTAGTATCCAAGCGAGTCATAGGCTTGTTTTTCTCTTGTCTTTCCAAGCTGTCTGCATCAAGAAGAAAAAATAGAAAGTCTGACTTTTCACTTTCTACCACCGCTTCTTTAAAAATCTTTCTTTTAAAACAAAAGTTACTATTCACCTTAGGGCACTTCAAGTAGATGTTTTCCAGATCCAGCCGGTCCGCTACACTTTCTCCCAGCAACTTCCTCCTGCGTTCTTGTCCTTGAGCACTTCTTCAGGGTGGCCATTTCTGACCACCGCTTTGCCATTCCGGAAGGAAAAAATCGACTGGGGGAGAGATGCGGCTCTCCTCCACCGCCGACAGCTCCCCTTCTTCACCACCTCTGGGGTGGTTTTAACCCCAGAGCCAGCCGGCTTGGGTCTTCCAGCGGTAACACGGACCAAACTGCGCACAGTCGCAGATTTCAATCGTCTCCGAGCAACTCAAACCGCATGTGAGTCATGCTATTTCTGATGCTGATATTTTTCTGGCTCCTGGCTCCAACTACACCGAGGCTACAAACTATATGTGTGATCAATTAGATGAAAGCTACTATAGGCCTGGTGATCTCATATTGGTGGAAATTTGCCTTTGGGAACCATTTTAACACCTCTTGTCCCAGACTTTAATACATTGAATCTTCTTGTAAATACTGCATAAGTTTCAGTTGGAGGAGAAACATGCAGATAAATGTTCTCTTTTGTTTTAAATTCTGGGATTCCTTTTAGAAATACTTCTAGTATTTGCACTGTCATATTGTGCTTCTATCAATAAAGTACTATGCTTTTAACAGCGGCTGGAATTCTCCATCTCTTCTTAAGGAGATGATAAAAAACAAACAGGAAGAGGGGTGTTACATTAGAAGCTGTGCTGGCCTAGTGAAGAAGTTGAATTATAATATTAATCTGGACAGTAACTTGTGGTAGAAAACTCCAATAAAAGCTCAATCCTCTAGCTCAATAACTCCCATTTCTGAAGGTCTCCTTTCTTTCAGATTCTTGCCTATTTGAGGAATGTCCACTTCAAAAACAGTGCTGGAGATGAAGTCTCCTTCTCAGAAGATGGACTGGGATCTGCTCATTATGATCTTCTCAATTGGCTTTTCGTCCCCAATCAATCTTTAGTCCCCATAAAAGTTGGGCAAGTAAATCCTGAGGCTCCCCCAGGCTGGGATTTCACCATTAACTCTGATGGAATCGTCTGGGCCACAAAGGTGAGCTGCAAGGAAGTATTGTAAGTTCAGGCAAAGATTTATTCTCTTCCTGATATGGAGAACATCTTTCTAACTTGAAAAAAATACCAATTGAGTCAGAAATTATGGCAGTCATTTTATGAAAACTCTGCCTTGCATGTAACACATTTGAGGTCTGATTTATGTCATTCCACAAGGGTTAGGCTTGGGAACAACATCTGCTTGAAACAAAGGATGCAATTACAAAAAGCAACATTGATTTTCATGGACCATTGATGCATAATTGCATCCTCATGTTTCTGTTTTTTTTAGAAACATTGTAGTTCAATCACACACTTTCCTCCACAGGCTGTTGGTAGGTTGGGAGTCCCACTAACATGAATCCCCCAGCAGCTGTTCCTTGTTTTTGATAGACAATGGTGAACAATTTGGTTAGAAGAGATTCTGAACAGAGAAATGGTAATGTGGAATAAAAATAGGGATGTGGGAACCAATTATAGAACTCATTGGTATTTCTCTTTCAGACCATCCCCTTTGCCAGGTGTGGAAGGAAGAGGTGCCATGCAGGAGAGAGGAGAAGAGTTCCAGACGGCAAGCAGGTTTGCTGCTACCAGTGTGATTCTTGTCCAGAAGGGACCATTTCTAATCAGACAGGTAGACCAGACTTGAAATCTAAATCTTCCAGAATAAGGAAGATATTCATTAAATCAATATATTTTTATTATTGTGTCATTTTTGATAAGATTGACATAAGATCTATTATAAAGTGGGGTGGTGGTGGCAGCGATCTCAGACTAATTACTGGTGGAAATGCACAGTAGCTGGAACTGAACAAATATTTGTCTCTGGCTAATCTATCCTCAAGATCATCATAAACGAAGGGTGATTTCTTGTTTTTGATGCCCCATAAATTGCACAGTAGGCAACACATGCACCATCTTTGCGAGAGGGATTATGTGCATGATGGTTCCTCAAGAAATCCTTAGACAAAGACTTTTGATTTCAGATGCAGCTCACTGTGAACCCTGCCCAGAAGACAGTATCCCAACAAGGACAAGGACCAATGCATTGCCAAGAAGCTCCACTTTCTTGCATATGAAGAAACCCTGGGATACACCTTAGTTTTCTTGCTCTTTTCTCTCAGTGATCACATCTGCAGTTCTGGTGGTTTTCTGTAAACATCATAACACACCAATTGTCAAGGCCAACAACGAGACCTCACCTACATCCTCCTGGTCTCGCTCCTACTCTGCTTCCTGCTCCTTCCTCTTCATTGGTCAACCAGGGAAGCTCACCTGTCTTTTCCAACAATCTGCCTTTGCCATTCTCTTTTCCCTTGCAGTTTCCTCTGTGTTGGCAAAGACTGTCATGGTGGTTCTGGCCTTCATGGCCACCAAGCCAGGGAACAGGACAAGGAAACTCTTAGGAAAACCACTGACCAATTCCATTGTCATGGCCTGTCCCCTGATCCAAGTAGCTAGGAAATTGCCTGATAGTTTTAATGAAGCCAAGTTCATTACTTTTAGCATGCTGGTCTTTTGCAGTGTTTGGATCTCCTTCCTCCCTACCTACCTGAGCACCAAAGGGAAGTCCATGGTGGCTGTGGAGATCTTCACCATTTTGGCCTCTGGAGCTGCTCTCTTGGCTTGTATCTTTTCCCCCAAATGCTACATTATTCTGCTGCGGCCTTATCTGAATTGTAGAGAAATATAGTAAGAAACAAGAATTTCTAATTAATTCTAGGATTAGCCTTATTTTTATTTATCTTTGTTTAGAATGTGATAAAGTTTCTAATAAATGATGACGTGAAGGAGGAATTTGTGCATAAAAAATTTCTTATCAAGTTCTGCAACTGCTTACAATATTCCTGTGGTCAGTCTTTTGTTTTCATGTTTTCAAAGTCCCTAGCGAGGTCCAATGCCCTGTATGGAAGGAAAACTGATTATTAAAGATGTGTTTATTATTTCAGATATTTCTAAGTTTATATGGCAAAGGAAAAACAAGAAACTACTGCAAGATGCTAAGGAAAGAGAGGTTAGGTTTACCAGACCTGAAATTGTATTATGAGGCATGTTGTCTGGCCTGGTTAAAAGAGTGGTGAATTTCCAGAATAAGAGGCTACTTGAATTAGAGGGCCACGAATTAAGGTTTGGATGGCACAGTTATTTATGGTATGATAAAGTTAACGTTGATTTTAATAATCACTTTGCAAGACATGCCATACTAAGAGTTTGAAATCAATATAAAACATCCTCTATACGAAGTTGCCTCTTTGGATGTCCCCACCCACCGAAGAACCTTTTTAAAGAAAAGGAATGGTGGCAAAGCCAGACTGATGGACGTATGGTAACATATTATCTTTCAACTCTGGTGAACCTACATTAAAGTTGAGGGGAAAATTAGAATTAAACGGTTATGTTTGGCATTGATTTACATATGAAACAACTGAAAAAATGATTTAAATTGGATAAAAGAGTTGTTCATTTTGCTAAAAATGAATTGGAAATCTTACTGCATGGTGGTGATGATGGGCTTTATGCTAAAATAAAGCAAGGTCATACACATACTTGAAAGTCAATCAGGAAGCCTGTAATTGTGGAGTCCATCTGGCAAGAACAAAGAAGTCTTACCCACAGGAAATATGCATGTGTAAATCTTATAACAATCCTGGCTAATTAGAAAGCTGATAAAAGTAATATGAGTTAGACAACTTGCAGACCTCAATTAATAGTTAGGAATAGAGATGGCCTGCAGCAAATCAAATGTGTATTAGATAACTCCTAGGGCATTCATTAGCTAAGACTTGGGAATAGGGACAGCTAGAGACCAATAGAACAAATTGTAGAATTATTACTAAAATGTTTATTAGATGATATTTCTTATTACCTGCTTTGTCGCACCTTCTCCTTTAGTAAAAATGTATAAAAGTTACTCTATCCTTTGTTCTTGGCTTTTTGGCATTTTGACCAGGAGCCCTTTTCCTTGGATAAAAAGCAATCCAATAAAATAATCTGAAAACCTGCACCTCATGTCTGGCATCCATCATTGGCTGGCTCAGACCCAAATTGGGGACAACAGGAATATTATTGTTAAGATTTATAAAAATGTGATTGAAAATGAATTTGGAAAGTGAACACATAAAACATTGTATGATTCAGTGAGCAAGGAATTTTGGATATACTGTGATGCTTGAACAATGGGAAAATATGTGGTTGAAAGGTTTAATATTTACACTAAACTATAATTTAAAATAAAAATGTTATAAGATGATGTATCTCTGTCATTTAACACCAGATAAATTATCCAGAATGTATAAGGGTATTTCAAATTAATGTTGGAAGTATAAAAGAAAGAAGGAACTTTTTACCATTTATGGTGAACGTGTGATAAAGCAAAGACATTTTGGAGTAAGATTCATATTATAATACAGAAAATTCTTAAAACGAAAATAAAAATGAAACCAGAAACTTTTCTGTTGGGTTTGGAAATTTAGAGAAAAAATTTGGAACTTTTATCTTATATATGTTGACACACAAAAATTGAAGGACACTTTGATTCCCATTATATGAATGGCTACAGAAGCTGATGAAGTTTGCAGAAATAGCTAAATTGAGCATTTTGCTTAAAGGAAAGAATATAAGTACTTTTGTTTCCACATGGAGACCACTTGTGAACTTTGTGCTTAATGTGGAAAAAAATGAAAAGTTGATTTTGGGTTTTACCGATTAGACTGATGTTTTTCTAGAAATGGCTAGTTTATATTATTGTGGGGAAACAAAAAGTTGTAGTTTAATGTTAATGCTTTATTTTACTGCAACAGAGGGAGTTGGAAGTCAGTGTTTCTTCTTTTCTATTCCCCAATTTCTCCTCACTTTTCTTTCCCCCTTCCCCCTTCTACTGAGTCTTCCTATTTACTTTTGTGTTTTATAACCTAATAAAAAATGTTAAACTGAAAAAAAGATGTGTTGATTATTTCAAGGAGGGAATTTTCTTATTTTGTTCCTTATTTAGTTTACTTTTAAGGTACCATTTTAAAGGATTGGGTTCAATATCAGTGTTTTTATATCTATTCGGCTGTTTGAGGCTTTATAAAGTTTCCCTATCGCTACTCAATTGTTTTGAAAATAGCAGTGTTTAAATCCCCGCACCCATCAATATCTGCAGTACTGCCTCTTTAATGTGAGGCTCAGAGTTTCCCTGGGAGAAAAGAATGGGAACGCATAGGAGGTGCATGCATAGGAGGTGGAGAGTACATGCAGGCTAATGGTGTCTGGCAGTAGCCGCAACCCTTTGGACCCCACTGGGACTCCGCGGCCCATGCTGTGCAGGTGGGTCCAAGCACTGGGTCTGCCAGGCTGGCCCTCCAAGCATCAGGCAGAGATAGAGGCATGGTGAGGCAGGTGATCAGGCCTGCTGAAAGCACCGGGTGGCTGCCCACTCAACTGCCCACTCTGTTGCACCATTTGGTTTTTTTTCCGTGGCCATGCCAGCTGGGATGGGGCAGGCAGCTGCATGGCTCCCTTGCAGGCCAAATCTCATGCCACCCTCCATACATCTGCTTCCACCAGCTGCTATTGCTGCCACCACAGGGCTCAGCCAGCGCTGCCCAAACCTCTTCCTCCAGCTCCACCAGACACGTGGGATGAGCCTCCCGCCCACTGCCCCACCCACAATGGCCCCAGTTTATGGGAAGGACAGGGAGACTCATCCCCAAGAGGCAGCCAGGACTCCCCTCTTACTCTGCCTCCTGAGCCCAGCCCCAGAGCTGACCCACATGCCCTACACCAGTGTACCTCGGGACCCTGCAGCCAGGCCACCCACTCCTCACCCCCTGCCTCACCTTCAATCAGTGGCACCAGCAGTAGCCCCCCTCCAGCAGGAGCCCGTTGTCTCTCAACCCTCCCCTCAACCCAGGAAGCCCAGACTGGGCAAGGAGAGTGACCCCAGCAGGACCAGCCAGGAGCAGGAGGCAAGTGGGCCCAGGCATCCCCTCAGGGAAGTGGGGCTGGGCTGCGGTGTCCATGGACCCTCCGTATGGCCTGGGAGGGTCAGTGTGGCTCCTCCATTGGATCAACCTGGTCCCACCCCCCAACATGGGGGACATCAAGCTGGCCATGCCCACCCTGGCCACACCCACAACCACACAGCCATGACCCTCCTGGCTCCCCTGAGGGCAACAACAATCTTGATCAGGCCCTCAATGAAATGGAGTTTGACACCCCAGTTCTAGCTCATGTTGAGTCAGCTTCATCCCTCATATTCCTTCAGCAAAGCTCTGGATGTCTCTTGATCCTTTTCAGCTCCCTCAATTGAATCCTGGGGCATGTTGGGAACCATGGACTAAGAGAGGTTGCATGCCATCCAAGGCCTCGTGCCTTTCCTATTCCAGGAAGTGGCCAAGGCCTGAATAGGACCATGCAGCAGAGCCTGGGGTATAATCCCCAGTTCCCTTTGGAACCCCATCGGTCACTAAGATTGGACTGGTCAAATAGATTCATTGCAATGTATGATTTTATATACTATACTTAGATTGGACCAAAGGCAGTGTAGTTCTAGGTTTTCTAGGTCTAGAACCTCAAGTCTGGTGGCATAAGGTATTCTGCAGTAGAGGAGTGGAAAACTCTTCTTGTGAAATATTTCTGGACTTTCTCAACTGTGTTAATATCAGATACTCTGCCAATATTGTGGACATCTTGGTTCCACTTCTCAGCACAGATCACTGAATGCTAATAATCATACCTAAATTCACAAATTATCACATAATCTTTGAAAAATGAACACTTATGTGACTTTCATAGATGAGTATCTGCAGTTACCAAAACTTTCACAGTTCATTCTTATTTCATTTCTTCATCAAAAGCAACAAGCTGTGTTCATTCAATTCTTTCAACTTGTAAGTTACTCCATTGCAGCTTCCTTACCTTTTGGGGGTAGATAAAGTGATGTCCTCAGCAACAAATATTTCTGCAGACAACCTTCTATCCTCCTGAGTATCCCTTTTCTAACTGAATTTTTAGATTTTTTTTTCATTAGAAAAATAAATACATCAAAAGCTGACACACTGTGAAGCAAAGCATCAGGCTCTAGTATCATTTATATTTAAGAGATTTGCATTCTGCAAAAGTCATGCTAGGATTAGTCTTGAAAGTTATTAACCTTATGTAAATGGATGTTTTGAGGCTGGCCATATCCTTTACTGTATCCATGTCTTGGACTGGCAGTGTAGTAGCCATTCTGTAAGTGTAGTACATGTGCAATATATTTGAGCTACCATATCTGGACTGTAAAACCTATAGGCAACCACTAGATGGCAACAAAGATGTACACTCAAATCTAATTTTATGCTGCCATCTAGTAGGAATCTGTTACTTTGCATTCCAATTTGATAATCATATTATATCCTTTCAAAATTTCAAATAGGCCCACACTAGAAAAGTGTATCCAAATCTCTTTTTAAAGATTTATTTCAATTTTATTTTGTTAAGAATTCAAAACCATGTTTGTAGCTGCATTGAGTAAAAGGGATTTATAATTGCCATCCCTTGAGGTAATCCAGACAATAAGAGCCTTAGGCTGTTAATTGCCTGCACTTAGTTCCAGCTTAACAACTGCTGTATTATCAATTGCTCAGCCTTCCATCCTTATAACCCAAGATCCCAAGATTGCAATTCTCTTGTACAGCTAGTATACAGGCATGGAATGAGGGCTATTGCTGAGCACACTTTGCATCCTTGTGAGTCTCCAGAATATCAATCAGTAGTAACTACTTTTATTGTAACTCATGGAAATTCTCTTCCTTCCCTTACTTTTGCTCTCCTGAAAACCAGGGAGGGTCTGTTCTGAGATGCTTTCTCCACCTCCACCCCTTTTTCAGAATTAAATTTCATTTATCAGATCATTTTCTAGGCTGAGTTTCTTCCTTCTGTCTTCCAAAATAATTCCCACAGTTACAAAATGACACAATCAGTTGGTTCATATGGCATAATGAACACCACACTATAGCTTGGCAAAACTATTCTAACATATAGCCCTTGTTTTGGCAGATACTGGAATCCCACATTCAATGAAATTTAAAAGCAAATTACTGTTTCTATTATAGGGTGTTTTGTTTTCATTAAGATAGACACTAAAGTAAGTGCATTAAATCTATAGGGGGTGGGAACCAATACATCTTATTAACAATTACCAATATAACTTTTGTTAATTGGTTGATGAGATACTTCCTTTAAAAACTGGAGTACTAATTGGGAGCAGCTCTTGAAAACTAGTGACTAATGGAGTTGGCAGGAGTCACATACAGAACCTTCACTAAACAGGTAACATTTACAATAATAACACTAATTTAAAATATCAGGATTTTATTTCATTTTTTTAAAACAAAGATATATTATAGTTTGGCTCATTGCAATTCAATCAGTTATTCACCTTCCTATGTAGCTCCCAATTAATATTTTAAACTATTTTTCTTAAAACAACATTGATTATTATACTCTAGCACTGAAATATTACGTTGGCAATAAGCTTGCTTTCAGTCACTTCACTTTTCAGATCACTGTTATACTTATTGATAGAAATGTTGTTTCTTAAATAATCTCTCTCCCCTCTCTTTGTCTCTCTCACACACAAACATAAATTGTGAGTTGTCAAAAGTTGTAGATAAACATGGATCTCAACAGGGTCAGGGAGATATTTGGTGGTGCTTTATACCTTTGTATTCACATACACATCTGTGCATATTTAGCTACATATAAAGTAGCTTCTCAAGCAGAAAACAATATATATAATGTAAAACAGAAAATCCAGGAAAATTCCACAATATAATAAACCAAAATATCACACAATGGATCCGACTACCCAAAGGCCTGGGGGAAAAGCCAGGTTTTAAGGGATCATTTAAATAAGATTTGGGAGGGGCAGCTATACAAATCTCAGTGAAATGTTGTTCCAAGAATACTTTATGAAATATTGGTTCTGAGAGGATGGCCCATCCCTTCTCCAGAAGTTAGCAGAAAGACATATGAACAGCCAGGGAATGCTTCAATGACTTTTCCAAACAAACATTTTCACAACAATTAATAAAGAATAACAAGTAATGACATGACAGGGTGGTCTTGAATCTCCAAAGCTGGTGTCAACCACAGACAAAAAATTAATTGAAACAATTCTGTATACATTGGAGGAACCAGCCAGACTTCTTGACAGCATTAGATGATTGGCCTGTGGAGCTCTTTGAGCATGTGTCAAAACCTCCTTACAGTAAGCAGCCCTTTTGCTGGGCTTGTTCCTCAGGGGTGAAGTCATCCCAAGAAAAGAGACTTCTGATTTCAAAAGTTCTGACAGGAATTATGCCCATAATCATCCATACTCATATGTACTGAATCACAGTTGCTTCCCAACCATGCTACTGCTTCACATGGTTCATTGTATATCTCTTTGGGTAGGATGTCCCATGGCACAACGTCAACTTTATCCAAGTCTCCTTTGCTCAGACCTCTTTCACATCTTTTTTTTCAAAATACTTTTGTTGTGGCCCCGCCCTCCTGAGCCTGTGTTGACAGAGGAAGAGGACCTGGATGATGAAGAGGAGGAACAGGCAATGACTTTCTCCCAGGACCTTCCTCCTGGCAATGCCTCCCTCCCAGGACCTTCCTCTCCAGGTTCTTCCTCCCTGACAATGCCTCCTCCCCAGGACCTTCCTCCCTAGGAATGCCTCAGGTTTCTTAGAAAGCCAAGAGGAACAGCCTGAGAGACGGATAGCTGCACGCCCGCGCTGGGGAGTGGGAGGATTTCTGGCTGATCCCAGGCAACGTCCGGGAGGGAGAAACGTGGGGGCATGGGAGGGCCAGAGATTGAGCTGGACCACCCACCAGGTATAAAAGTGGGTGTGCCTACGTTGCAAACTCTGTGCGTGACAAAGTGTGGAATAAGCCAAGGATTCCGTCTGTGTTGTGGTGCCTGCTTTGGTTTATGGACTTTGGGAATAAATCATCCCTTCTGGCTCAGTGAGTAGTCCATTCCTTGTCAGCTCTGAACTCAGCAGTCAGAGCGTGTGTGATTCCAGACTCTTATCGGCTGTAGTAATTGACTTTTGGAGACAGGCCAGCGTGACTCTCTGTGTGAGTGTTGCTGCCAAGTTCCTTACCTTCTGGGGAAGGAAGGAGACAGAACAAATTTTTATTGAAAAAATTTACAACAGAATTAAAAACAGTACACAATTTGAATGAAAGAATAAAGAAAATCAGTAAGAAATTGGAAAAAAATATACAGAAAGAAATAGAAAGGAAAAAGGAAGTAAACATTCTAAAGAAGCAACATCCATTCTTTTAGACCAGGGCTGTCAAATTCCTGGCCCATGGGCCGGATGCATCTTATACTGGCCATGCCCAGTTCAGTGAATGGGAAAAAAGTCCCAATACATCACGTGACGCTGCCGTGATGCAGTGAGTTTGACTCTCCTGTTCTAGACAAAAGTTATAGCTACATTTAAATTTTACCCTCCCTATCTAATCTTAGATAATACATTGTTGTTATTTGCCCATTTAATGTTCAAAAGATAAAAAATAAATAAATAAAATATTATAATAAAATATATATATAGACAGTTATATAGCTGTCTGACATTTCTCCCATTTTCATGTAATCCTTCTCATTTGCTCCTCTTTCATGCTAATGATTTCTGGGAGAAGCTTATTCAGATTTGGTAAACATTGCTGAGCACAGGACTACAATGTGGGGACACCTCATAGATTTACTGAAGGCCATTATGCATGAGCCATGCTGATTCCCACACTGAGAGGGTTTTTTGTAACTCCTGAATACTGAAAGAGGATTGAGCTTTTATTTGAGTTTTCTACCACAAGTTACTGTCCAGATTAATATTATAATTCAACTTCTTCACTAGGCCAGCACAACTTCTAATGTAACGCCTCTTCCTGTTTGTTTTTATCATCTCCTTGAGAAGAGATGGAGAATTCCAGCCGCTGTTAAAAGCATAGTACTTTATTGATAGAAGCACAATACGCTAAAACAACTCATTCCAAATTCTATGACTCTCTGTAGTAATCCGACCATGCTTTTCTGGAGAAGAACAAACCCTGCTAAGTAATAAATCATAAATGATTATAAATTCAATCAATACAACACTACCTGGGTTCAGTTAATGCAGGACCTCTGCAATAACTGAATGTAGGGTTATTTTCTAATCCCAGAATCCCTAGAAATTCAAGCCCTCTTAACAGCTGTGCACCATTTGGCTTGGAAACCATTTCTCCTAACCCAGAGATGCACTAGCTATCATGACTCCCCACTGGGGTAAAAAACATGTTCTAGGCAGGGTTGCCAACAGAAAAAAACTTGTTATTATGCTTTTACTCTCTGTAGTAATCTGACCATGCTTTTCTGGAAAAGAACAGGTCTATTTCCCCATTGCTACAGATCAGACACAACACCTGGGACCACTTTAAAGATTAATCATCTAGTTCCTGGATTCACCCCAACACAAAACCAAAGATTAGAGCTGAACCCTAAGGAGTCCTGTTGTGCTTGGGTTTTTTTTTTCTCAGCATGTGTTACTAAGAAGCAAAGCATGATGA
Source organism: Naja naja (assembly GCA_009733165.1). Taxonomy (NCBI): domain Eukaryota; kingdom Metazoa; phylum Chordata; class Lepidosauria; order Squamata; family Elapidae; genus Naja; species Naja naja. The sequence continues at coordinate 3,741,927 of SOZL01000019.1, read as the reverse complement.
ACATTTTGCTTGTACAAAGAGATTAACTGTCCCATCAAACCTTGTTTGTGCATAGATGGTAGAAACAAGGACATTCACGGACAAAATGAAGGCATCCCACCCTGCAGTAGGCTCTCAATCTAATATTGGGGAGGGAACAGTGGAAGTAAAAAGTCAAAGTAGATAAGGAATAAGTGGTCTCTTTTCCTGGTAACACTACTTTTGAGAAGTTGAAAGGTAGGCTTTGCCACCTCTTCAACTGCATCTTGGTCTTCAGGCTGTTTATTCTGTCGCCTAGAACCTTATTTTCTTTGGGTGGTACTGGAGATTGTTTGAACCCCATGAAGAGTGTGTATGTGTGTGTGTAGATAGATAGATAGATATAGATATACTGCATATAAATCCTTTATATTCTTTCACACACATACATTATGAGAGAAACTCCCTCTGCCGCTTCCAGGTTGAGCCCTCTCACTAACGGGCGGCGGTTTGCGATCGTCCGACGCAGCCCGGCTCTTCGTCTGAGCCCGATCCTTACGGTTCGGGGCTGAAGCTGCCTCGTAGGGGCGGCGGAGAAAGGGAAAGCTGCCAGACAGAGTGAGGGGAGCCGCATCTCCCCTTTGGTCTGGTCTTTTCCCTCCGAAGACGACAAGAAGCGGTGGTCAATATGGCCACCTTGAAGAGAAGGTCTCAACTGGATTAAGATTTGTGCAGGAGGAAAGAAAGAAGTTGACAGCAGAAGAATCGGGAGTATTGGAAGGTAAAATCAACAAGGTACCCGACTAAGATAGAAACGAGCTTTTTAAAAAAAAAAAAAAGAAGCGGCTAAGTATCAAGTGAAGGAAAAATAGTAAAATATTTTTGACAGCTATAAGGGGCTTCGAACCGGGAAAGGTAGAAGCCGGCATAAGAATTTAAGTTTGAGGCTCGAAAAACCCTGAATATTAAAACAAAAGGAAAGGGAGAAGATTTTGTGTGACAGAAAGTGCCACTCAGTGGATAAAAACTGGAATTTAAAGAAGAAGGAAAATATCTTGTTCCTTTGTGGATTGGAATTGTTACAATTCTAAACAAATATTGAAACAAAAAAGCAAGAACTACAGAAGGTGAAAGTTTGAACTTAAATAAAAGACAGACTGCTGGACTAGCTGGTGACATTGATACAGACTCTGGGCGTGGGTTTTTTAAAAATTTAAAATTTTAAAAAATTTTAAAGAAGAAGAAATAAGGAAAATAAAAACTTTTGTGGCCATGGAATCTAAAAGCATAAAAGAACTACTACAGGAAGTGACTGAACTAATTTGGCTTGTTGTAGAAGACATGGAAATGGTGAATAAAGAACAAGAAGAAGGAATCCTGGAAAGGGAGGAGCCGGCACAAGGGAAAGCCATTTTAAAGAGGCAACTAACACAAAGATCACTACAAATAAAAGGGAAAGGAAGGGTGGTCCAAAAAATGAAACCTAAGAAAGCAATTAAAAAGGGGAACATTAATGGAATTAGGCAAGGTAGAAAGGCCCAGAAGAAAAGAGAGCAGAAAGGTAATGAGAGAGAGAGGGATTCAAATTGGATGGAGAAGGATATAGCAGAAAGAGGAGGAGGGAACAAGAAACAGGAGCAGAAGATAGAGAAATATGGGAATTATATAATGAAGAAAGAAACTCGTTTACATAGAGATAATGGCTAAGGTATTAAGAAGGGGTTCTGCATGGAGAAGATGGGTAATAAGAATATACCGTAATTATTAAAATATAAAACAATAGAGGGGCTACTGACAATAATTTTTTTTTAGATGAAGGTACACTCTCACTTTTTACTTATAAAAAAGGTAAATGTTGATTAGATAAATTGAATTAATTGAAATAATTCTTGAAGATGTTTAAAAATGAGACTTGTCAGTAACCAAGGTTAATTATTTTTACTATTACTTTGAAATTATAAATAAATTTTAAATTGGGGGGATATGTGTTGCAGAACCCGACTGAAAAGATATATAATGTTATGTAGCTTTTCTTCTCTTCTTTTTTCTTATTCTATCTTTTGCCTTAAAGGGAATGATTATTATAATGTTATTATGTTAATCACTGAGGTGACACTTTCAAAGTAGTAAAGGGGGTAAGTCTAGGTTTTTTTTAAATTCTTTTTTGTGTTAAAGCTTGTATTGATTTAGAATTATGGAAAGAATACGTGATGAAAGGGCAAATCTGACGGATAAAAGAAATATGTAAATGATAAAAGAGCATTAATAATGTGAAGATAGTTTAAGGATAGATATGGATAAACTTTATTCTTTATATGATGAGCAAACATATTGTTATTTTTAAAAGAAATATAAATGCTTAACAACTATTTATAATAATTTGAAATGAAATGGGGTTATATAGATTGAGATTAAGATCTGAGACTAGGACTAATTTGTTTGGCTCTTTGTTTGCAAAAAATGGAATGGAAGTAAAATGGGATAAAATAAAGTTAAATGTTAAAAATACTATAAAACTATTGTCATATTTGCATGTAAAAGTGATGACCCGGAAATATGCTGTCTACTGAAAAGAGACTTATTTAAATTGTTAAAAATTGAATAAAACTTGTTTGGGGAAAAAAAAGAAACTCCCTCTGCCATTGGACTGCTATGCCAGTAAGCCCCAAAATTGAATGGCAAGTTAATGCTGGTAAATAGGAAGGAAATGGTATTGCTGGGATCTGACTTCTGGATAATATTTGGCTGAAGTTTGTCTTTACAGTATTTCTGCTATGCTTGCTTATTTGGAATCTACTCTTAAGAATGATAAATCAGTTTCCTGATTGAAGGTAACCATTCAGCTAGAATCTGAAAGGCTGTGCCAAACATTCCTTCCTAAAATCAGTTCAAAGGCCATGGCATCACCCTTCCTCTCGTCTTGTTTTCATTGTTTTGTTTCCATCCAAGGAAATAAAATTTTCAAAATGCTTTAGCCTGAGCAAATGGCAGGTAGCCCTTTTGAAGAAATATGGCAGACATATCTACTGTATAAATGGGCAATCAACCTCTTGGATCTGTGTCGTCTTATTCATGGATTCAGTCTTAAAGGATTTTCAGCTCAGTTTCTCCATCAACCTGATATACCTTTTAAGTATATGAATTATGTGATTATTCAATTTATATATTGTCAGAATTGGTTCAATCAGATTTTATATTAGACATACACTGTGTTTTTGTAGACAGACACACCAGGATATCTGTGGCAAAAATACATGTTTTTTGCAATATTTATTTATATTTATTTATTAAATTTGCTTGATGCCCATCTCTTTGCAAGGCAACTCTGGGCAGCTTTCAACATTCATCTAACTATATCTGCATGCCTGCCTGCCTGCCTGTATCTATTTGTCTGTCTGTCCATCCATCCATCCATCCATCCATTTATCATCTATTTGGGTGATGCGGTGGCTCAGTGGTTAAGATACTGAGCTTGTCAGGTGGAAAGTCAACAGCCCAGGTTTGATACCTGAGTGCCATGAGACAAGGTGAGCTCTTGTTCTCACCCCAGCTCCTGCCAACCTAGCAGTTTGAAAGCATGGAAATGCAAATAGATAAATAGGTACCACTTCAGTGGGAAGGTAACAGTGATGTAATGCTGGCCACACGACCGTGAAAATAGCTTCAGACAGTGTTGGCTCAATGGCCTTGAAACAGAGATGAGCACTGCCCCTAAGGACTAGTGGAATAAAATCTGTGCTCTCTTTCTCTCCCTCCCTCCCTCCTTGCATATGTGTGTGTGTGTGTGTGTATCTATATATCTATATCTATATATATATATCTATATCTATATTTATATGTATATCTATCTATCTATCTATCTATCTATCTATCTATTATCTATCTATCTAAAATCACATTGAGATTGCAGTAAAATACAAGTTTAAGAAAGGGAGTAGAATATACTGCTATTAGTTGATCAACCAACTACAGTGTGATAGTCCCCTTTGGGGCCCCAAGCCAACTGGCAAAGTCATGTTTTCAGGTTCTTGCAGAAAATTAGCAAGAGTGGCAGCCAATCTCACCTCAGGAGGAAGATATTTCAAAGGGCAGGTGCTACACAAGTGAAGGCTCTTCTCCTGGATCCCACCAACTGGCATATGCACTTTTTGAACAATTTTTCCCTAACAGAATTTTTAAATTCAGTTTTCTTCTAACATTAGCTTCTGTGTCCCCATTGAGCTTCAAGTGGTATGGTCTGAAATATAATTATATTTTGTCCCACATATTTGTCTTGAAGTTTGAATTAACTTTGTTTAAAAATGAATGCTAAAAAAATTTGCTACTAATATTATGCTCATATGAGATTATGCTATGTCCTAATAAACTTATATTCATGCTAATAAGCTTATTAGGACAACTAGCTTATTAGGACTATTTATTTATTAATTAATTAATTTATTTATTTCATTGGAATTGTATGCCGCCCCCTCTCCGTGAGGGCTTGGGGGGGCTCACAGTAAAAATAACACACAATAAATATATAAAAAACAATTAAATTTGACAAGCCCAATCAATAAAATAGTTAAAAATACGTTAACCCCCCCCCCAGGAGGTCAGTCCAGCCCAGTCTGTTCAAATAGCCAAGTCTTCAGACCGCGGCGGAAGGAGGAAAGATCCGGGGGCAAACAGAGCTCCAAAGGAAGTTGATTCCACAAGGTGGGGGCCACAACAGAGTAGGCCCTCCCCCGAGGCACCGCCTGCCGACATTGTCTAGCCGACGGTACCCGAGGAGTCCCGTCTGTGCACGCACAGGGCGATCGGTATTTGATGTTGGCAGGAGATGCTCCGCAAGTACCCGGACCCAAATCGTAAAGAACTTTGAATGTTAAAACCAACACCTTGAATCTCACCGGAGGGCAACCGGCAACCAATGCAGCTCGCGCAGGAGGGTGTAACATGGGAGTATCGGGAAGCTCCCATCACAACCCGCGCAGCATTCTGCACCAGCTGAAACCTCCGGATGGTATGCAAGGCTAGGACTAGTTGTCCTAGTAAACTTATTAAGTAGTCCTTTAAGACCTTGGGTCCACTTTGGTGCTCAAGGTATATCACCTGTGTTGGCAATACAAGGCATATTTTCAAGAAGGGTCACACAAGTTAAATCAGTTTAAATCAGACTACTGTTGTTTGTCTTGGCTCGCTCTTTTAAAATTAAAAGCCTGGTCAACATTATGAGTCGCATCTAGTGACTACTTCTAATTATTTAATTTCCTACAATGTCACTTAGGCTCATGGGTAAATGGGAAAGTTAAAAAGCTACAAAGCATGATCACACTGTGCTGCTTCTTCTACTACAGGTAAGGATAGGCAGATTGCTAATAATCCTGTCAATTATACCATCTTGAATCGGTAGGACTGCTGATTTTTCTCTAGGCTTATTTTTAAAATGTAGTGGGGAAATGTGTGCTTCTAGTATTTCATATGACATGGGAGTATTCTGTGAGTCATGTTACCAAAACTCAGAGAGTTCTTTGACATGTACATTTCTCTGAAAAAGACGTTTTTAAATGGAAAGTTCCTTTGTAATTTGTAAGGGCCTTGGTGGTGCAGGCTATTAAACGCCTAGCACTTAGTTCCAGCTGCCTGCAATTAGCGCAGGCTCGAATCCCACCAGGCTCAAGGTTGACTCAGCCTTCCATCCTCTCGGGGTAGGTAAATTGAGGACCCAAGATTGTTGCGGGCAATAAGCTGACTTCGTAAAAATGCCGCTTAGTAATAAGCAGGCATATACAATGGAATGAGGGCTATTGCTGAGCACACTGGGTTGTGTCCCAAAAATTGTAAGCCGCCCTGAGTCTCCGGAGAAGGGCGGGATATAAATATGAATAAAAATAAAAAATAAAAATAAATAAATAATTTCTGTCTTTCAATTAAGGAGCATTTTCCATAGAGACGTTTCAGTAGCATACCTTTTTAGTTTTCTTTGCAAGAAGGACGTTGTTTTCATTGTTGTTGTTCAATTACAAAGTGGAAACACTGACGGAGGATGGCGTTTACCTGGGTCTCTTTAATTTTGGAAGTGGCCTTCTTTGGGATACAGTGTTTTGCAGAACTGCACTGTTATTAGCAGTAGGTTCCACTGGTTCCGAGATGGTTTATTTTATACCAGTTGAATTTAGAAGTAGAACTGGAGGCATTTGGGAAAAGTCTGCTACACTGTGCCTGGGATGACCTGGGGCATGGCACAAAAACAACACAGACAGAGAACAGGCCTAACTCCCCTTTATTGCTCCAGCTTTGCCCCCAAATGTCCCCATGTTTACTACAAGTCCTGAAGCAAAGCTCTCACATGTACTTTCAGCAGCCTCTGGCTGTAAATAGTCCAGTAATCAAATTATTATTGTTGTTTTTTAAAGTGGGGAAATACCTCAATATCTGCAATCTGACTATAGGCCCTCCAGTATGAGTCAATTTAACAAGTTAATAATGTACATGACATTAATTATACTACTTATCATCAAATCAATATTGAAGCATCAAACATCCAGTTTGGTTTCACCTCAAGTCTTTTTTAAAAGGAAAAGACATAGATTCCTCATTTCCATGTGTGCCTGTGGTAATGTCAGATGCCATGTGGGTCACTCTTCATTTTAATTCAGTTACACCATTCAACTTCATTTACAAAAATAAAGCTTAATTCAGTGGATGGGAAAGATGTCAGTTAAGCTAAAATTATCTGCCTAATTTAACAGAAAGATTCCTTCCTTCCTCCCTTCCTTCCTTTGCAACACAGGTTGCTTCAGGCAGTCATTTGCTCCCACCTCCCTCTTGCCAGTTATTTCTCCTGGAATATCAGCACCCCATCAAAGTGTGCAACTTGCAAGCAAGCAGCAAGATGCTGAAGTGACCAGGAAAGCTTAAGGCAAGATTAGTAATACATGTACCTGTTTAGCAGGGAGGGGATTTAAACCTCACAGTAACAGCTTCTCCTTGGTAGAAGTAACTTGAGCATCAGACTTCATATTCTATGATTGTTGTACAGAATCCAGTTATTTGTGACCCTAGTTTTTTAACTAATATTTTTTCTCTCTCTCCTTGGTCTTAGCATTGTAAATATTTGGTTTGAGTTTGGAGTGCTTGACTTGGGATTTAGAATAATACAACCTGCCTTTGTCTAGCTAAATTCTCATCTACTAAGAACTTCTGTCTTTCTGCTGTTGTCTTTTTCTCCACTATCTTCTACTGCAAGAGTCTTCAAACTTGACACCTTTAAGACTTGTGGACTTCAATTCCCAGAATTCCTGAGCTAACATGACTGGAGGAGGAATTCTGGGAGTTGAAGTCCACAAGTCTTAAAGTTGTCAGGTTTGAAGACCTCTGTTCTACTGCCTTGCTGTTTGGACTTGCATCAAGCAATCCTTCCTTTGATCCTGCCCAGGCCTAAGAACTGTTTCTGGCTCCTGGAGGGGTGCTTAAAAAGCCAGAATGGGAAATCTTCTTCCCTTCCCCTCCCCAGAACTAAATAGGAATAGTGTTAATTCATTCATCATTGTTGAAGCTTTCTTGTTTTCTTCCACAGCTGCTGATCAATATTGTTCTCTACTAATTCAGCTAATCATTAGGAAATATCCATCAACTGTGAAAATAGTCAGCCCTGAGATTTGCTCAATTCAGTCAACTGTAACCCTTTATCACCTCAAATAGCAACATTGTGGCTTGTCTTCTATAAAAGTCACCATTGTGGGATAGATTAACAACAAGAAATGTCCATTTGCAAAGCATTGACATGAAAATGTTATGCCATGGAATGGCTCATTGATCATTGCTTTCAAGAGATGATTTTGGAACCAATCATTGCACAGAAAGGATTTGTTGTTAGTATTTGAATTTTATTGCTGAAATACAGAAAGTTTATAATAAAAATGAAGATATAAAATTGAACCCTAAGATAAAAAAAACCAAAAATGAAGTTAAAGCCGATCAGTTGGTGTGATTTTTAGGATCCTTTGAAAAATGCATACCTCTAAAAAAAAGACCTCTCATGTTAGCAGGAAGTATATTCCAAAGAGCTGGAAACATTACAGAGAATGAAGAGCAATCATAAGAGAGAGAGAGAGAGAGAGAGAGAGAGGGATGGATGGATGGATGGATGGATGGATGGATGGATCTAGTACAGGGCTGTCAAACTCCTGGCCCATGGGCCGGATGCGTTATATGTTGGCTGTTATGTATGTAGGTTTCAATGTTATTGGTTTATTTTGAACTGTTCTTGTAAAATGTCAAATATGATTGGTTTAAAAAGTGCGGGAAAACCCTGCACTCTGATTGGCTGGCAACTGCGGCTGCTGGCTATAAGAAGCAGCCGTAGCCCAGCCAAGTCGGGTCCATTCGAGCTGTAGTCACTAAATAAACTCTTCACTGAAGCTCTTTGCGTCTGACTCTTCATGCAAACTTAACACTGGCAACGGTGGGATTCCCCTGAAGAAGAGACGACGCGGAAGGCAAGCAGAAGAGCGAGATGGCTGCGCTGAACACCCCCCAGCCCGTTCGATCCGGCGGCGGAAGACTGGGAATCGTATGCGGATCGCTTCCAGATGTACCTGGAAGGAAACGACCTCGCCGACATCCCCGAGAAGCGGAAGAGGGCGGTATTTCTCACGCACTGCGGTCCAGCAGTCTTCAAGATGGTGAAGGCATTGGCAAACGTTTGCCCCTGACCATCGTGGACAAGGATCGCCCAAGCTTGCTGGGACTTGAGTGGTTCAAGCCACTAGGCATCGAGGTGACTGGCATCAATCACGTGAGCAACTCTGAATGGGAGGAGGCCTTGAAGTCTGAGTTTCCAGAGGTCTTCAGCGAAGGATTGGGCAAGTATATGGGGAGCCCTATCACTTTCAGCTTAGATCCCAAGGTGCCCCCAATTCGTTTAAAGCCCAGGAGGGTTCCATTTACTTTAAAGGAAAAAAATTGATGCACAATTAGATAAATTAATAGCTCAAGGGGTTTTAGAGCCCACTGACCACTCCAGATGGGAGACACCCATAGTCACACCAGTCAAGGGTGATGGGTCAGTAAGAATTTGTGGAGACTATAAGGGGACACTGAACCATGCGCTACAGCAGAGCACATATCCAGTTCCAGTAGTGCATCATCTGTTACATTCACTTGGCAGGGGTACAGTCTTTGCCAAATTGGATTTGGCCCAGGCATATCAACAACTAACAGTTGATGATGCCACTGCAGAGGCCCAAACCATTGTGACTCATAGAGGTGCTTTCAAATGTAAAAGGTTACAATTTGGAGTAAGCGTGGCACCAGGCATCTTTCAAAGCCTTATGGAAAGAATGCTCCAAGGACTGCCAGGGGTAGTGCCTTACTTTGATGATGTGTTAATCTCTGCTGAAAATGACACTCAGCTACAGGAAAGACTCAGAGAAGTCCTTACCAGATTCAGGAAAGCGGGGTTAAAAGTCAAAGAAGAAAAATGCACTCTTAAGAGTGACAGGATTGAGTTCCTGGGCTACATGATTCACAAGCATGGCATTCACCCTACAGATGCCAAGGTTAAAGCAATCAAAGAAGCCCCTAGACCTAAATGCAAAACAGATGTGCAAGCTTTCCTTGGACTTATTAACTTTTATCACATGTTCCTACCTCAAAAGGCAACCATTGCTGAACCATTGCACAGATTAATTGATAAGAAGTCTGTTTGGGTCTGGGGCAGGAAGGAACAATCAGCATTTAACAGTATTAAGAGACTAATCACGTCTGATGCTGTACTGATACAGTTCTCTGAGAATTTGCCTGTTGTCCTGACTTTTGATGCATCCCCTTTTGGATTTGGGGGGGGGGTTTGAGCCACAGGCTTCCCAATGGGAGAGAAGCCCCTATTGCATTTTACTCTCGCACTTTGACCAAAGCAGAGAGGAATTACAGCCAATTGGATAAAGAGGCATTGGCAGTTGTTGCAGCTGTTAAGAAATTTCATGAATATCTGTATGGCAGAACATTTACCATTATTACAGATCACAAACCTTTGTTAGGCCTTGTGGCAGGAGACAAACCTACACCTACTATCCTGTCACCAAGAATGCTGAGGTGGACTGAATTTCTTGCAGCTTATTCATACAAACTTATCCACAAGCCTGGCAAGGACATTGGACATGCTGATGCACTGAGTCGTTGCCCACTTCCTTGTCACAAGGAGGACCTTGAACCTGAAACACACACCTTTTTCCTAGAAACTGTTGCCAAGCTTCCAGTTCACGCTGCTGAAATTGCCAGAGAGACAGCCAAAGACACTGTGTTGGCTCCTGTTATAGGCTGGATTAAGAAAGGTTGGCCTTTTCAAGATCTACCTCACCTTGCCCAACCTTTTAAGTCCAGGCAAACTGAATTATCTGTATTAAGAGGATGTATTTTGTGGGGTAACATGGTGGTTATTCCTGCAAAACTGCAAAGAGAGGTTTTGGAAATGTTACATGAGGGTCATCCTGGGATTGTAAGGATGAAGGAATTGGCCAGGAGTTATGTATGGTGGCCAGGTATTGACAAAATGCTTGAAAACTGAGTTGCATCTTGTCCCAACTGTCAGGTAGTCAGGCCTGCCACACCTCACGCCCCCACACAGGAATGGGAATGTCCTAGGGGCCCATGGTCTAGGATTCACATTGATTTCGCTGGCCGTACCAGAGGGCACACCTTCCTTATTATAGTAGATGCATATTCCAAATGGCTAGAGGTGTTTCCCATGGCATCCACCACAACTGATGCTGTCATCAAGCAGCTTAAAAAGCTTTTTGTAACCCATGGGTTACCTGATGTTCTTGTCTCTGACAGTGGCCCTCAATTTACATCCAACCTCTTTGAATCCTATTTAGCACAACAGGGTATCAGACATGCCCTCACTGCCCCTGGGCACCCTTCGCTAACGGCGGGCTGAACGATGGTACGTTTTACCAAAGAGAAGCTTCAGCAACTGGGTCCTGGGGACATCACTGAGAAAGTTGAAAAACTTCTTAGTGTTCAGCACATCACTCCTAACCCATCTAATAACTTATCCCCAGCAGAGTTGTTGATGAGTAGGAAACTTAGTTCTTCGCTTGACCGCCTTCATCCCACTTACGCACCCAACGCACCACTGGATTCCACTTCCAAAGTTCGTACATTCAGTGTGGGTGATTCTGTTCATGCTAAGAACCTCATAGGTGAACCTTTGTGGATTCCTGCTAAGATAACTCAGATCACAGGCCCTCGTACTTACAGGGTGCAAACAGAGGATGGACTCCTCTGGAGCAGGCACATTGATCAACTTAGATCCAGGTTCTCTCAGGAACATCACCTTTGTCTCTCTCTAGTTCCCTCACCTGATGTCAATTCTAGGGGGGAAGGGGAGGAACAGGAGGAAAATCAGCAAGCAAGAATCAACCCCATGTGTAATGAGCCATTACGACAGGAACCACCCCAAAACCTGTCACAATGCCAAAATCCATCCTTAGAAGTGGAAGATTGCACATCACTACCTGACTTAGCTGCTGACATTGGAATGGAGATGGGTTGGGAGGAGAGACCAGATTCTAACAGTCAAACAGGGTCTTCTTTCACAGGGAGTCCCAATGGGGAAATGTCAGCAGACACATTTCCTCTCTCACTGGGTGAGAATGCAAAAACTTCTGAACCACGAAGGTCTCAACGTACACGCAAGAGCCCCACCTATTTAACAGAATACATTAGATAGTTTGGGGTTTGGTATGGACTGAACCTAGTGGGGAGGGGTGTTATGTATGTAGGTTTGAATGTTATTGGTTTATTTTGAACTGTTCTTGTAAAATGTCAAATGGGATTGGTTTAAATAGTGCGGGAAAAACCCTGCACTCCGATTGGCTGGCAACTACGGCTGCTGGCTATAAGAAGCAGCCGTAGCCCAGCCAAGTCGGGTCCATTCGAACTGTAGTCACTTAATAAACTCTTCACTGAAGCTCTTCGCGTCTGACTCTTCATGCAAACTTAACATTGGCCATGGCAACTCCCAGTTTAGCAAAGGGGAAAAGTTGCAATATGTCATGTGTTGTGTGTGGGTTTGATACTTCTGTATACCTCCTGCTCTAGTTTATATTTATATATCATTTCATCAATTGCTATGGCTCAGTGTTATGAAATAGCTATGGTATCTTGTGAGCTGAACATTGATAAAGTAGTCTTTGTTTACTGATGACTCCTTTGGTGACTATTTAAAGTTATGACACTACTGATGGTCCTGGAAGTTGCAGCATCCTCAGGTTTACATGATCGCAATTCAGGCATTGAGCAATCAGTGTGTGTTTATAACAATTACAGTGGCCCACAGTCATGTGATCATCATTTGTGATCTTCAGAGCTGGCTTCTGACAAACAAAGACAATGTGGAAGCTGGCAGGAAGTTGCAAATTATGTTAATTCACTTAACAACTGCAACCAGAACTGATTACCTGATGTAAGTCAGGTGTGGTCATGCAATTTTTGTTTTTATGATTGTGTTGCTTGGTGACAGAGTTGGCAGTCCCAATTGTGATTGGTAAGTGAGGAATATCTATGTAAGTATTTTCTAAAATGAAAAGATAAAGTAGCCAAGAAGTTCTTAGATGCAAAGAGTTAGGGTCATTCTTAAAGTTGCAGCATAGAAAATGTATTCAAACTATACAAAAGAATCTTGTCAACTAACAGTCAGCACTAAACTGGCACTAGATAAGGGTCAACAGAATGTCAGGGGACTCTGATCTTTTGTGGCAATCCAACACATTTTCTTTTTTAATTTACATTAGTAAGAGAAGCCTCATGGCTTATAATGCGAAACCAGGATGTCCTAGTTTCCTAGGAACTGTCATGCATCCATTCCTCTGCTGACATTATTTTTTAAAAATGTAGTTTTCATGAGAATCCACCACACTCTGAGCATTTGGACTTTACTTAGAGCAGCACTGTCTAGTTTAGGGAAAGGCAATGAAGCATTTTGAATTCTGAGAATATGCTTTATTTACTTACTTACTAATTTATAGAATCTGTAGGTCACCCCATTCCAGACAATCCTGTGCAACCTCCCAAAATTGATACAACAATCAGTGGAGAATGACTTCACCAATAAATGCAGTAATGATTCAAGGACAACATACATGTCCCTGTCATATTCTGCACAATTCGTGGCTGCCATATGAAACACAGTAACAAAGCAGTTACTTCTTTGAAGGCAAATGGTTAAAATCTCCTCCTTTTTTTATTGCTCATTATTTTCTCAGCTGATTTATTTCCTTTTTTTTTTTAGGTAGGCAAGCTCATTTGCTAACAAATATGGAAGCTACATATTTCCTAAGAATGTTGATACAGGGCTGATAACAGAAATAAGGAACATGTCTAAAGCATGTTGGTTTTCCATTTAATCCACTTTTTGAAAACAATGTTTAAAATAAAATAAGCTCAAGTGAGTCAAAATATTTGGCAGATGCTAATCATGGGCACCACGCTGCTTATCCTTGGCCTGTACTGATGTATTCTGGCTGTTAACGGTTACAGGCAGGATTTCTCAGATGGAAAATAGAACCTTTGCATACAAAGCATGAGTTCTGACCTTCTATACAGTGTTTTGTGAAACAAACCAACAATAACAAAATCGAACTGAGTAGAAATATAAAAAGGACAATCCAAACTCAAAAATAAAACCCCTTAATAATGTAACATAAACTAATAGACGCAGAATGGCTAACAGTTGGCCCTTCTTTGCTAGACACATGGGCCCAGTGAATATAGTCAGGCTCATTTTGAGTTGGGACTAATATGACAATAATGCACGTTCACTAATATAGCTGAAGGGGTCTTGAAATTTGAAGGATATACATGTTCTGCTGTCAAAATAAGGTTGGTTTTGGGTGATGCAACTTTTGTTTAACAATTCAGATTTTTCAAGGTCTCAAGTTGCTTTTCCTCTTCCTCCTCCTCCTTCTTGTCCTCCTCTTCCTCTTTCCTTTTCCTTTCTCTGTCTATCTTTCTTAATGTATCCCTGATTGTTCCTATGGTCAATAATCTTAGCCAAATGCAAGCATGTGCCACTTAATGCCAATTCAGCATCAACATGGCACTTAAACCATTTTCTGAATCTGGATCTGAATTCAAAGTTCAAGTGTATTTTATGGCTCGCATAAATTCAAAGTGAACATCAGATATTTTCAAATTTCTGTAGCATCATATTTGGATCATTTCACAACAGTGTGATATCACTGTCTAGAGCAGTGGTTCTTAACCTTTTTGAAAGAATCACCCCCTTGAGCCATTGAGGAAGTTGTCATCGCCCCCCTTCCCCAAAATAACCGCCCCCCTGCCCGCCTCTTAGCATCCCCAAGGGGGCCAGCAGAGGGGCGCTAAGATGCGGCAGGGTGCATCAACGCCACAGCAGCACGTAACATGCCACTGCTTCCGCATTGGAGGCGCCGGCTCCGGAGCAGTGCTAGTCAATGGGTGAATGCGCCTGGCACCTTGAACGCCCCTGTTGCTTCTTAGCCCTCTGTCGCCCCTTGGGATGCTAAGAGGCAGCAGGGGCATTCAAGGCGCCGGCCCTGCAGGCTCACCCCATTGACTGTTGTACCGCACCTGAACCGGCGCCTCCAATGCGGCAGCATGTTGGGAAAAGCCGCTGCCAACACTTTCCCAAAGTGCTGCTGCTCTTGCATTCTTTCTGTCCTTCCATCCATCCATCCATCCATCCATCCATCCATCCAAAAGGTCTGTTTGCCTGCCTGCCTTCCTGCCTATCTACCTACCTGTCTGTCTTTTTGTCTGTTTGTCTGTCTGTCTGTCTGTCCACCTCCCTACCAATATAGATCTCTCTCTCTCTCTCCCCCAATATATCTCGCTCCATCGCCCCATATCGCCCCACTTCCGTTCCTTCGCCCCTTTTCATTCCATCGCCCCTGAAAAACAAAATCGCCCTTGGGGGCGATATCAGGTTAAGAACCACTGGTCTAGAGTTCCATTGACCAGAAGAGCAGTTATATAAATTTGTTTAATAAACAAGTATTTTAATGAAATCCTTTTATTGAGATCTTGTGGGTGAGCATCAGCTAATCCTTACAAAGAAAAGGGGTTATTTCAATTCTATTTAATTATCCTTTTTGTTGACATTTTTGCTAAGTTCAAAGGCAGAAAGCCTTCATCTAGTCCAAGAACTGAACCACTAATTTATTTATTTAGCATGTGGAAAAAATGTAAAAAACACATCACAATTACATTCTCAGTGAGCAAATATAAAACTCTATTTACAAATTCAAAGGTAGACTAGTCAATACATACAGAAAGTCCCTGGGGTTCCCTATGGGCTCACAGGGTCCATAATATGTCGCACTGCCTGCTTTGGAGCACCACAGCTACATGTCATAAAATTGAAATTAAAGCCACCCAAACTAGAATTTTCTAATAGTTCTTCTATTCTTGTGTTATTCGGACAAAAACCAAGGCAAGCAGGCATTGTTTTTATTCATATTTATATCCCGCCCTTCTCCGGAGACTCAGGGCAGCTTACAATTTTGGGGATACAACCCAATGCACTCAGCAATAGCCTTTTTTCCCCTTGTATATGCCTGCTTATTACTAAGCGGCATTTTTACAAAGTCAGCTTATTGCCCCCAACAATCTTGGGTCCTCAGTTTAGCAATGTATTCCCCCCCCCCTTTTTTTCTGAAAAACAAAGCGAAATCTGCTAACTTGATTTTAGAGTATACTTAACAAATCTAGAACAGTGCAATAATATTAAGCAGAAGAACCCCAAACAAGAAAAAAGAACATTTTTGACCTGTTTCTTCTGGATGAATCATATAATTATGGTTTCTTCACTGTGGTCTGTGTAATGTGTAGTTCCAGGAAGCAAAATTGCCCTTTTCTTCTTTTATAACTCTTGGTACCCCACATAGGAGTCTGTCTCTTTTTCTATCCTTCTTTTAAATTGCTCTCCATGTGTCTTTTTTAATGCAGACATGCACATACACATATGATTCCTGTGATGCTCAAAGCTTCACATTTTAGGCTGGAAATAAAACTCAAACAATATTTCTGTTGCTAAATCTAAATAGGTATTTGGACTTCTAAAAACCTCAAAAAAGGCATTGGGGAATTATTTATCCTCTGCATAATTTGGATATGTCCTGGTTTTTTTTTCCTTTTTATATACTTGGGCAATTCCCACAAGAACTATGGACAAAGTAAAACACATTTCCCTAAAAATGACAGGTGACTTTCTTTTTGGTTTAGACCTTGTTTTCTCAAGCATGTGAGATCATACCCCTAAAGGAACACCTAACAAAAACAACATCTGTTTGTTAGATTTTAAATAGCCCAATAGCAAATGGTTACTATTCCAAATGAAGCAAACTGACAGTGCAACCTAAGAGTTTACAACTTTAGTGTAGAGTTACTTGCTTTAGTGAATAAACTCCTAATTGCCAGATATACATACCGTGTATCCACTGAAATCTATGGCAAGTCTCCCAATTAACTGGATGACCCTGGACTGTACACAGCTCATGTCAATCATTTTACAGCCAAACTAGGTGATTAGAGGCCTTGCTTGTCATCCTGCTTTAGTTTTGGAGTCTATTTTAGTTCATTGTAAGCACATGGTGATCAAATCTGGATACACGTAAAGAAGGGAAAGTGTAAATTCTTCCCTCAGCCCCCCTTTTTTGTTTTGTTTTTAAATTACCTTCTCTGTGCAGAACAGTTTTAAAACAAAAGGCTCCATTAGCAGCAAAGGAAGCTTACTTCTTGTCTTTTTTTCCCTAAACTACATTTTAGAAAAAGGAGATTCTTTCTAAAGAAAAGGAATAAACAAAAAGAGTAGTATTACCCGCCTCACCCTACATAATGGTCATGATCCAAATCAGGGCTCTGGGTTTCTCAGTTGACAGCATCACCTCCCATTAGATCATTAAGGAATTCACCATGGACGTTAAGTGAAACATCATGTCAGCACAATGTAAGATGTTCTCCATTAACTACTTGTTGCAAGCCGATCAGGGTGCATGCAGACAGGAATTGCACGACCATGGGATATTGCAATGCCTGTAAATGTGGGATCAGTCACACAGGTTTTTAAATACAGGTGTATCTTCAAAGTTGCTAAATGAGATAGTTGGTAAGTGAGGATTATTCATTCTATGCTCCGACACTTAGAGCCAATTGCTCTATTATGTATATTTTCCTATTTTCCCAGTTCATATTTCCCATATCTCCTATGGTCAATGATGGACATTCCTGACTGGACCGAGATGCCGGTATGTACAGCCACTCAGTCTTGGCCGGGTTGTCTCAGCCTTCCATGCTTCCAGGTCAGTAAAATGAATACCCAGATTGTTGTGGGAAATATGCTGACTCTGTAAATTACTTAGAGAGGACTGTAAAGCACTATGAAGCAATATATACATCTAAGTGCTATTGGACATAGGCAATTTTCAAAATATATGCTTTTCCCAGATGTTGTAGGACATTCTCAGCTCAAAAAACATGCAAACAGGTGAGTACATTTCAGTGGAACTGAAACATCAATGTTCTTTTTTGTTAAATTGCAACAGGAGACAAACTGAATTAATACTGAAATCCTCTGCATTTGGCATCTTAGAAATAGACTTGTCTAACTAGCTTTCCTTGTGTGGTTCACAATGCACCTGTAAGCTCAATCAATATATATATATATGTCTAAATGCTATTTGCTATCACTCTTCCAAATATTCTAATTTCTTTTTTTTTAATAAAAAAGTTTTTTATTTTTAACACAAACATACAAACAGGACATACAAAACATAAAAACCATCTTCCATATATACATACAGTGTGTCAGTTGGTTACAAATCCTTTGTGTCATCCTTTCATATTCATCACTCACAATTTATCAAAAAGAAAACTTCTCATATTATCAATATAACATTATGTATTTATCAATTATTACTTGTGTACAATTGAACTATTTATTGCATCATATATACGAGATATATTTTTAATCTAAAATTTATGTTATACTTTCATCCAATGGTTATGTATATCAACATTATATTTTATATCAGCCTATTATATTTCTATTACAAAATTATATAGTCTATTGCATTACCAAGTCTTTTTATCCAACCATTGATAAAACAAATCCCATATCTTATAAAATTGTTTATCTTCTTGTTCTCTAATTTCAAATGTCAATTTACTCATTTCAGCACAGTCCATAATTTTCCTAATCACTTCCTCCTGCATAGGTATTTTATCATTCTTCCAATTTTTGGCAAATACAATTCTAGCTGCTGTTAAAACATTTACAATCAAATATTTCAACTCTTTATTAGAAATATTGGGTATAATTCCCAATAAAAATATTTCTGGTTTCAAGTCTATGTGTTGTTGTATCATTTTTTCCAACCATATGTGGATTTTAGTCCAATATCTTTTTGCATCCGAACAAGTCCACCACATATGGTAATATGATCCAGGTATCTGATGACATTTCCAACATTTATCCGATTTATTCTTAAACATTCTTGCAATTCTCGTCGGGGGTAAGTGCCACCTGTAAAACATCTTAAACAAATTTTCTTTATAAGCAGTTGACATTGTCATTTGATAATTCTGGGACCATAATTTTTCCCATTTCTCTAGATCAATCCCATATCCAAAATTTTTCCCCAAGCAATCATTGTTTCTTTAACTTGTTCCTCTTCCATTTTAATTTCTAAAAATATCCATAAAGTTTTTAATCACCTTTTCATCAGTACCCATCAATATTTTATCTAGCCCAGTCTGCTTGTTATAAATACCTTCTACTTTAATATCCTTATCAAATCTAGATTGTACTTGCAAATATGAAAACCAATTCATTTTTATACCTTGTTCTTCCAACGCTTGCATAGATTTAAGTTCACCCTTTCATTCAATATCTCACCATATCTAACTGTTTGTTCCTTTTTATATATTACTGGATATGAAAAGGCTTCAATAGTAGATACCCATATTGGAATTTTCAAGTAATGTTGTTTTTTTAATCTTCTCTCAGTTTAAAAACAAAGCTTCTCGAATATAATGTCTTCTAAAATACCCTTGTGGTTTTAGTTCCCTTATACCAAAGGAATGCAGGCCACCCCAATAGCAAGTCATGTCCTTCTAGAGTCAATAATCTAGTATTCCTTAGTGTTATCCAATCTTTTACCCACACCAAATTTGCCACCTGGTAGTATAGTTCCCAATTGGGCAAAGCAAACCCTCCTCTTAATCTTGCATCCTGCAATAACTTAAGTTTTATTCTTGCTTTTTTTGCCTTGCCATATGTATTTCAACATCATTCTATTTAGGTCTTCGAAAAACTCTTTCCCTAGTCTAATTGGAATTGTCTGGAATAAGTATAGAATTCTAGGCAATACATTCATCTTGATTGTTGATATTCTCCCAATCAACGATAGTTGTAAGTTTTTCCATTTTTCCAAGTCTGTCGCTATCTGCTGTTTAAGTTTAATGTAATTATCCTCCTTCAGTGTACTACATCTTGCTGTAATATATATCCCTAGATACTTAACCTACTCCAGAGTGTCCAGAATTATTCTCATATTATGTTTGATTTGTCTTTTTGGCAGAAACCCATTTTGATCAACATGTATAAAGTTGTTTAAGTATCTTTTCAGTCTTTCTGCCAAAATTGAAGCAAAAAGTTTATAGTCTGAATTTAATAGGGAAATAGGCCGATAATTTTTAACTTGTTGTAAGTCTGTGTCTTCCTTCGGTATAAGTGTGATATAAGCTTCTGACCAAGTCTTTGGTATTCTCTTCTCTTGCATGACTTCATTCATAACTTCTAATAATTGGAGGTTTAACACCTCCTGAAAAGTCTTATAAAATTCCACTGGTAAACCATCCGGCCTGGTGCTTTCCCTATATTTTGTTTCTTTAAGGCTTCTGTTAACTCCATCATTGTTATATTCTCTTCTAACATTATTTCGATATCTTTAGGTATCTGTGGTAACTTTGCCTTTTGTATATATTGTTTCATTTTTCTTCTTGAATACTCTCTTGATAGTACAATTTTCCATAATAGTCTTGTATAATTCTTTTTTCCCTTCATTTCCGTAACAAGGATGTCCTTCTTCATCTATTAAATGGCTAATTTTCCTTGATTCTCTTTCCTTTCTTAATTTATAGGCTAACCATCTTCCTGGTTTGTTTGCCCTCAAAATAATTCTGTTTAGCATTTTTAATCTTTTGGGCTAGCTCTTCTTTTTCCATTAATTCCATTTTATGTTTGGTTATATCTATTTTGATTTTAACATCTTTTTGTGGAAATTTCTGTAGTTCTTTTTCCAGTTTTTATATTCTTCTTCTAATGTTTTAAAAGTCTTTTTTGTTTGATATTTCTTTTCCTTGTATAATCAATTATCAAGCCTCTTGTATAGGCCTTCATCATGTCCCAGAGATTCTGTAACGATGTATCCTCTTTCTTATTTTCTTTAAAGAAGAATACCAGTTCTCTCTCCATTTTCTGTTTAAAATCTTCTTCCTTTAATATCTTATTGTTTAATGTCCATCTAGATCTCATCTTTTGTACTTTCCAAATAATAATCATTGGATTATGATCGGCCCAAGTACTTGCTTCTATTTCAATTTTTTGTATATTAAAAATAGATCAGCTGATGTCCATATCATATCTATTCTTGACCATGATTCATGCCTGTTTGAGTAAAATGTATATTGTTTATTTCCTATATTTCTCTCTCTCCATGCATCTTTTAAATTTATTTCTTCTATCATTTGAAAAAGGGTTTTGGTAGTTTCTTTCTAGCTTTCTTTGTGGCTTTTTGTGATTTATAATCCAGCTGCTCATTAATTATTCCATCAAAATCTCCCATCATGTATAAATTAACGTAGTCCAGTTCAATTATTTTTTTATGGAGTTTATTATAAAATTCCTCTTGGTGGTCATTTGGAGCATATATTGTTATTAAAAGTATTTTAGTATTATTGTCCATTATTTCTACCATTAAGATTCTTCCATCATCATCTGTATAAATTAATTCAGCCGAAATTGTTTCTTTAATATATAGAACCACGCCTCTTTTTTTACATTGTGCCAATGAAGTAAACAATTTTCCTAATTTTTTTTCAGTACGTGTTCATGTTGTTTTTTAATATGTACTTCTTGTAGGCAAATTATATCAAATTTTAATTTCTCCAATTTGTGAAATACTTTCCTTCTTTTAATGATTGAATTGAGTCCATTTATATTCATCGTAACCAGTTTTCTTTCCTCCATTTTAGATTTTGTAAGAGAGATTTATTGCTCAGGTGGATCTTATTTCTCTTCCTTCTCTGGGCTCCCCACCTACTGCGCCTTCTTCTTTTTCCTTTTCTTTTTCAATTACTGCTATCAACTCCTTTTGGGGTTAATCAGGGGCTCTTCTTTTCTTGTATCTTCCTCCTTTCCTCTAATATATTCATAATAAAATGATTCCGCCTTTTCAACCGTGTCAATTCTGTGTCTTTGTTCCCTCCATGTAAACAGAAGGCCTTCTGGTATCAACCATCTATAATTTATTCCTTTTCTAAGCAGTTCTTTGGTTAGAAAGAGGTACTGTCTGCTCGTTTCCCGTACTCTTCTTGGTACCTGTTTCAGCACCACAATTTCTTTGTCTTTATACTTTAATGTCTTTTCTCTTGTCATTTGCAAAATTTGTGTTTTAATAATTTTCTTAGTAAATCTAATATGGACTTCTCTTGGTAGCTTATTCCTCATTGCATATCTTGTATGTACACGAAACACTTCATCCATTCCATCCATCATTTTCTCTTTCGTTATTTCTAGTGCTTCCGCCAATATTTCTATCATTTTTGCAGTGAGGTTTTCACCCTTTTCTTCCTCCACATTTTGAAATCTCAAGTAAAATTCTGACTGCTGCAGCAAGTCTACAGCACTTTACTCGTTGTCCTAGGTTCCCTGCTGACGTTGTCCTGGGTTCCCGCAGGAACGAGTCTCAGCCCTCGCCGAGACAATTTAGGGGGTCCTCGCAAGGACGAAAGAAGCCAAATAAGAGACACCACACAAGAAGTTTCTAAAGATGAGAAAGCACGAAGTGCCTGGGGTGATGTTGTGTCCCCCGAACAGATCGCAACAGTCTCTTTTATTAAGCAGATTTAGCAAGGAGGGGTAACTACAGCAAGGGGGGAGCAGTGTGTGGAAAGTTACCAAACAGCGTGAATCTGAGCATGCGTATCAACAAAATACCACCTGGTTTACAGGAAATCACAAATTCCAGCAGAATAGAAACCTAAGCTCAGGGAAAACAAAACTTAATTAGAGGAGGAATGCAATTGGGTATTATAACTCAAGTCTGTTAGACACTAGGTATCTTGCACCTCTGAAAGGAATGCGATGGGAGTAATATACATCAGTTGTGCCAGGCATTTGTTATCTTGTAGCTCTTAACAAGGGTATGTCACATTCTTTTAGGTGTGAGACCTAGGAAATTACAAGGTACCATATAACACCATTTGTCTGTGAGGCCTAGGAAAACCTGAACATAAGATATATCCATATCTCCTCTGTTTTTATTATTTTTAAGATGGTTAATAACCTTCTAAAGCTAAGACATCCCCAGGGAATCCCCCCTCCGGGAGATCCCGCAGGTAGCCAGTACGCAGTACGCAGGTAGCCAGGAAAAGTTACTGATTCAGAGTCTTCATCAGACTCAGAGGCTAAATCTAAAAGAGGTTGTTTAAATTCATTTTCAACAGTGTGCTTTAGCAAGAGGACATCATCACCAATACTGTTTAGTCGTTGTTTCAAGAAAGCTAGAACTCTCCCCATGACACATGGGCCAATTGTACATGCAAGGAGCAACAAAATCAGAGGACTGGCTAGGGCCGAGAGGAGGGTGGTCAACCAGGGAGAGAAATTGAACATTTCCTGGTACCAAGTGTGGGATTGGGAACGCTCTTTCTCTATCTTTTAATCGGGTATTTAATTCTGCCATAGAGTCAAGCACAATGCCTGAACTGTCGGTATAAAAACAACATTCCTCTTTCAAGGCGACACACAGACCGCCCTGTTTAAGGAATAGCAAGTCCAAGCCCCTTCTATTTTGCAGGACTACTTCGGAAAGAGAGGTGAGGGATTTTTGGAGGGCAACCATAGATTGCTTAATGCGTTCGAGGTCATCATCTATTTCAGCACTGAGCTTGCGGATGTTTTGGTCAGCCACAACCATTCCTGCGATCCCTGTTGCCGCACCAGCGGCTCCTAGGCCCAGGAGAAGGGCCAAGGTCATGGTAGTAACCATTTCCCGTTTGGTTCGTGGAAAGTACTGGGGTGTTTCCATGCGAGAAAGGAACTCATTATTGGAAAAAACAGACATTTTAGGGAGAAGATAAACCTGAATGCAAAAAGCTCTTTGTGTGTGTAAAATGTCTCCACTGACACATGCAGTAGCACCTGTAGAGCAGGCCCAAATAGAGCCATTGGAAGGAATAAAAAACTGATCGTGGAAACGTTTGAAGAGGTTTGCAGTCGATAGAGTAGTGTACATGACAGCCCACCCTTCAGCGTTAAGCCCTAGCCTTTCTTTTGGTAAATATATTGTGCAGAAAATATAGGCATCTGAGGTGGCATTGATGCAAAAGTGAGAAACAACCTTGACCTTCAATTGAGGATACCGTTATAGAAGAGTTAGACCACCTGCAACCAGCATCTGAGGTGCTATTGGCAAAAGGTAAGGCAGAACCTATGGCCTCATAAAAAGGGGGTTGAGAAGACATACACAGCCAACACCTACTATCATTGTTAGGAAAAGCACGGGCTGCCACAAGGGCATCATGCGCAGAGGAGACCAAGGACACCAATGGATTGTTTCTTTTAGTCAAGGGCTGTAAAAAGGGCGAGTTGACTTGTTTGTTTGGGCCCACAGGTGGGGATGTCTCTAAGGACATGGATAGACGGATTATGAATATATTACCTGGGTGATTGTTTGTGGACTTATCGTTCATCCTTCCCCCCCATTTTTTCCCATTAAACCATTCAGTAATTGGAAGATTCCTTCCGTGAGATGTAAAAGTAACAGTCATAGGGTTAAGGCGAGCAGCAGGCCCAATTGGAGCAGGAATGCCAAGGCAAATTGTTATCAGGGCCTAGTACAGCTTTGATATAGTCAGTAGTATAGGGGGCAGTCCACCAAATCTTTCCAGTTGACACACATTGCCAGGACTTGCAGTACCAATCAGAGATGGTTCCACATTCATCTAGGTGGGAGAGATCAGTAAGATGTCCTGGGCAGATATACAGGCCTGGACCAATGCTCCAGACATCCCGAGGGAAGGTTCACATTTTGTTTTATGTTTAAATCCATGGGCCGACCAGCATTTCAGCAAAGTCAAAGGAAAGTGTAGGAAACCAAGGCCACAGAGTTCGATTAGAGATGGAATGAAGGATGCTTCCTTGGAAGTCCAAAATAGTCCAAGTATAATTAGCGGACGATGCAGGTTCTGCTGTATGCTGGAATAGGAGCGCCAAGCGGAGAGCTGCAGGGGTAGAAACATGGGAAAAAGGCAAGGAGAGAAGGGAAACTTTCATATCAAAAGATCTTTTTGCTTTGGGAAAAACAGGGAGCATACATAAGAGCCGTAGTCTTCAGATGAAATGTTAAAATTAACAGAGAAGTGGAACAGGGAGAGGATATAATGTAAGTATTGTTAGAGGGATGGATAGGATATCCATTCTTTAGCCAAGTCCACTGAGCTGGATGCAGGAAGGGATGGCGTTGTCTGCAAACAAGTTCCACGACCCCAAGAGGGTTTGCACTCTACAATGAGGAACTCTTATATAAGCACTTAAACGTTCAAGGAAAGTACATTTAGGAAGAGAGGAAGAGGCATTAGAGACAGAAGAGGCAAGAGAGATCAGGGATAGGATCAGGAGGATCTTCATCTTTCTTTTTGGTTGATCGAGAAGACAGGGGCGACACAGCGAGCCGGAACCCACAAAACTCGATCAGGCAATTGAACTGCTGCGTAGCCTTTTCCCCAAGTGATCAGTTGAGCTGGACCTTTCCAAGCTGGATCTGGAAGATGCCTAATAAACCAGAGGACGAGAAGAGGGGAGGGAGGAGTGGAGAAATGTCTCGAGGCAGCAGTGGAGGCAGGAGATCCAGTGAGGTTAAGAAAATTCAATGAATACAAGCTAACATTTAATACATTTTGCAACGCCGGAGTGTCGGGGGCTGATGCCTTTTGACCCCAAGTGTCTGTCCAAGGCCCGTTTAAGAGTCAAATTTGCTCTCTATAATGGCCTGGCCCTGGCTATTGAAAGGAATGCCGAATTTATGGATTATTGACCAGCGATGGCAAAATTGTGCAAAGGCAGAGCTCGTATAAGCTGGTCCATTGTCAGTTTTAGAGTTTTGGACATCCCAACGCTACGAAAGTCCGAATACAATGATTAATAACTTGTTTTGGTTTCACCCTTTGCAAGGTTGCCATGATGAAACCTGAATACGTATCAATGGAAACATGAATGAATTTCCAAGGGGCAAAGGATGGATATTGAGTTACATCCATTTGCCATGTCTCACAAGCACTAGTACCCCTGGGGTTGACCCCTTGTGGGATAGCAGATGCCTGTAGACTGCATGTTGGACATTGCTGAATTATGGCAGAGGCTTCTTGATGGGTAATACCAAATTGCTTGACAAGAGCCTTTTGTTCTGATGAAAATAGTCATGGCTTTCTCCTGCTGTTAAGGTATACAGACAGGAGGACGGGTTGGTTTTACATGCCTCATCTGCCATATGATTTCCTTCTGATAAAAATCCAGGAAGATGTTGATGACTTCTAATATGTGCTACAAACAGTGGATGAGCACGGAGATGTAACAAATCCTGGAGCTGTAAAAAAGTCTCATTAAAGGGACAGGGGTTGAGGGAGAAATGTAAGCATCGTATATACAAGAGACCAGATGTGAAACATACAAACTATCTGTAATAATGTTAAGGGGCTGATTGGGAAACATTGAAAGAGCAAGATTGAAGGCAGACAATTCTGCTTGTCTTGAGTAACTGGAATATGGCAAGCTTGTGCCAGGCCTTTAGCAGTTTGATGAAAAAGAGTGATTGAAAAAAATCAACAAAGCAATAGCCTTAAGAAAGAGGCCCAGAAAGGGTCAAGTGACTACCTATGTAAGAAATATCTTCGGTCTTGTAGTAGCTGTTGCAAAATTAAAAATAAGATCATGATTAGGGTAAATCCTGGGCATAATATAAGCACCTGGAAGATTAAAAATAATTTGACACACATAATGAGAGTCAGAGATTAAGTTGAAAGGCTGTTGAGAAAAAGTTTTGAAAGTTAAAATAGCAGGACACTTTCCAGGTATCATCATGAGAATCCTTGTAAAGGAAGAAGTCATTAAGTAAGCAAGCCAAAGTTCTTTAGGCAAACAATACAGCTTAGATAGTCAGGCAAAGGACATTGAAGAGATAAGTTATTCTGAAAATAAAATTGAAAATCAGACTTTACATAACTCCACCATTTATACCTTACTGTACTTATCAAAAATTAGAAGAAAAAGTTATTTGCAAAGCCCATTGTAAACCTTTCATGACTTTACCTGTTGTGCTGGCAATAGCCATGCATTCTCCAGTTCTTGTTGTAAACCCTCCAGATGGAGTCAAATTTTAGTGTCAATTCTCTGCTTTAATCAGAATATGGATTAAGAGCATGTACAAAGTGCAGCTAGTTTTAAATTTTGATTCCCTTTGCTGAAACTGGGAACTGAGTCATCTTCAAAGATCCGGGCAAATTGCCCACCTGGGAACCGAGCCACCTTTACAGATAACGTTCCAGGCAATTTGCCAAGCTCAGCCTATCTATCTGAGGCTCCTTTGTGTGAAAATCTCTAAAAATCAGGAGATGAAGCTATGTAACCTATGAAAAGTTATTTTCTAACCTCGCCTTTTTCAAGGCAAAACTCAAAGCAGAGAAAAAAATTGTTAAAGTGATCAAAGCCTCATTCTCCCCCGCCTCCACCCCTACAACAACCAGCGAAGACAAGAAGGGGAATGTAAAGCTCATTCTCCCCCGCCTCCACCCCTACAACAACCAGCGAAGACAAGAAGGGGGAATGTTTAAAACAAATCTCATCCATTTTTTCCACTCAATATTCTTTTCACCAATAAATCACACACAAATAATTTTCATCATGAGTAAAGCACACACAAATACACACACAAATAATCCTATCTTTCTCAGGTCCGGACCTTTCTCACACTCTTTCTTACTCTCCTTTCAATCTGGGATAGGGTCAATACACAAACATTTCTACCACCTTTTTTACTATCAACATACTCACACATTTACACTGTAATCATACGGCTTGCATATTTACAATTCTTTTCTGAGAGCCAATAAGCTCTATTGTAGAGGATCTCATCCCCCAGGGCTGGAAATGATTGCATACAGACACATTCTCACACACAATACCTCCAGCCCTGAGGAGGGTTTGTCCCTTTAAGTTTCCACATTTTTTATTTTTTTTATAAACCTGTAGTTTGTTCTCAGAGCATTGGGAGAACTTAAGGAGCGGTTCCAATCACAAAGGTGATTGTGGGCCCAACCACTGCCTATCTGCCCCCACAACTCTAAGTCCAATCCAAAAAGCCAATTTAATTCTCTGGTTGCCAAACATGTTACAATTAATTTATTTTGAACTTCAGCAATTCCAATTAGGGCTATACACAGGTAAAGGATATTTTCTTCAATTTAATCCTATTCAATTCTGCATACACTTATTTACATTATTATACATCACATCTAAGAAGTTTTAATGAAAATCACATCATGAAAAGAATAGTAAACATTTTCATCTTCTCTTAGTTCTTCCTAACACATAACAGTAAATGAACCATATTTCCTTTGAACAGCCCCATTGTACTGTATGGAGGGGCTTCCTAACAGATCTGTGTCTCATTCCATGCTTCTGATCAGCAGATCTAATTGTGGACTATTGAAATCAATAGGGCATGCCTTCCACTTTCAATTCTGCCATCCAGTGCATCAGAAGAGAGCAGTTGCCTGTATTCTAGTTACATAAGCATTACATATGGAGAGTGAATACCGTAGGAAGTAACAGCTTCTTTTAAATTTTTAAGCATCCGCACATTGATGTTCTCATGGAATTCAGCACCCCCGGAGGGATGGTCATAGGGTAAGCTGAAAGCGGAGGTTCAGTTCTTAGAGAAAGAGAGGAAGAAGCAACCAAGGCAGAAAAAGTTCCTGCAGTCATGTCTGTATCCTCTGAAGGAGGGAAAGACGCTGCAGGAGCAGAAAGAGCTGTGTCTGCTGGGGAGCAGAGGCAACTTCAGGGACAGTAGGAGACTCATACGGAGGTGGAGAGACCTTTGGCAAGGATTCCTCCGTATTAGAAGAGAGCAGAGCAGCCGAATCAATAGAAGGAGAGTTAGGATAGAGGGTGCCAAGAGCAGCCATCCAGGTAGCCTTCTTAAGGGTACCTTCCTCCGAGTAGGCAGGACATTTCTCATGAACATAGGATAGAAAAGAGGTAAGAGATTTCTTAGAAAGAGGATAGACAGTGGTGCCATTAACCTTTTGCAAACAATTAGTCTTCTTCACCAGAGAATAGAGCTCATCCCTATGCATTGACGAGTCCCTTGAGTTTGAGGAGCCCATTACTTACGTGTGCACGTGTCGCGTCCGGACGGGTAAGCAATGAGGGTGAAGGTGACGCATCACTAGACAATGATCACCCTCGAGCCCCCAGATGCTGCAGCAAGTCTACAGCACTTTACTCGTTGTCCTAGGTTCCCTGCTGATGTTGTCCTGGGTTCCCGCAGGAACGAGTCTCAGCCCTCGCCGAGACAATTTAGGGGGTCCTCGCAAGGATGAAAGAAGCCAAATAAGAGACACCACACAAGAAGTTTCTAAAGATGAGAAAGCACGAAGTGCCTGGGGTGATGTTGTGTCCCCCGAACAGATCGCAACAGTCTCTTTTATTAAGCAGATTTAGCAAGGAGGGGTAACTACAGCAAGGGGGGGAGCAGTGTGTGGAAAGTTACCAAACAGCGTGAATCTGAGCATGCGTATCAACAAAATACCACCTGGTTTACAGGAAATCACAAATTCCAGCAGAATAGAAACCTAAGCTCAGGGAAAACAAAACTTAATTAGAGGAGGAATGCAATTGGGTACTATAACTCAAGTCTGTTAGACACTAGGTATCTTGCACCTCTGAAAGGAATGCGATGGGAGTAATATACATCAGTTGTGCCAGGCATTTGTTATCTTGTAGCTCTTAACAAGGGTATGTCACATTCTTTTAGGTGTGAGACCTAGGAAATTACAAGGTACCATATAACACCATTTGTCTGTGAGGCCTAGGAAAACCTGAACATAAGATATATCCATATCTGACCTATCCATCTCTCCTCCCAATGATTCAATCCTGTCTTTTTCAACTTCACTCAATCTGATATTGATATTTCCAATTTCCTTATCTCTTTGTTCGTCCTGCTCTTCAATTTTCTTAATCTTTTCATCATATTTGGTCATCATCTCTTGGATATTTTCCACTTTCTCACCTGTCTTTCCAATTTTCTGTTGAATATTTTCAACTTTTTCATCCATCTTATCTATTTTCTGCTGAATCTTCTCCACCTTTTGATTTGTCTGTTCAATTTTTTGGGAGTTATTCTCATTACTCTTTTCAACATTTTCTACTTTTGTCTGTAGAATTTGAATTCCTTGCAAAATCTTCTGTAATGTATCCTCCTTCTCTTTTTCCTTTTCCTGTTGCAACATTGCCTGTATTGATCGCTGACCTCCAGATGGTGAAGAAGCAGGAGTTGTTGATTGAGAGCCTGGAGCTATTGCTTTTCTACTCATTTTATAGTTATTTCCTAGTAGGGCCCCAAAAAAAGAAAGGGCCCTCCAAAAATAATAAAAATAAGTAGACAAAAAAGGGAAAAAAGGTAAAAAATTAAAAATATTAAGGAATATAAAAAAAAATAAGGAAACAAAAAAAAATTCTTCAGGTTCTTGTATACCTTAATCCAGTTGGTTCCACTTGTATACAAAAATAGAAAAAAAAAAGTAAAGAAGAAAAGGAAGGTCCCAAAAAGCAACAACAGGTGGTTCCCAGTTCAAAAAATAAAAAAGAAAAAAAGGGGAAGAAACCAGGTATTTATATACCCTAATCCAATGGCGAATCAACAAGATGAAAAAAAGAAAAAAAAGCGAAGAGGGGAGCAAATCATAAGCAGAGAAAAGGGAAAAAGAAAAATTCCTGGCTAAAAATTGAAAAAGGGATAATCCGAACAATAAAAATTCAGTCAATGGGGACGGGGTGGGGGTGGGGGTGGAAAAGATAGAGCAGCCACAAATCCAACCAAAGAGAAAAAAAGAAAACTACTGCCACCAGATGTCCAAGGCTTTTTTAGTATATCAAGTCAAATTTCCAGTAGAATATATTTTCAAGGTCACTTTAGTCTTCTTTCTTTCAGTTCCAACTCTGAGTTCTGCTATCAATAGTTCACAGATGGGCACCTGTGTATACAATCCGTCATGCTCACCCCACTATCTCTTTCAAGAAGGAACTCTATGTCCTTGAATGCAGCTCACATAGATGTTCTGTCTCACCTTCACTTCCCCGGAAGCTAAGGAACGTTAGCCAACACAGAAAAGTCACGCTGGCCTGTTTTGTTTCACCTTCCCTTCCCTTGAAGGCAAGGAGCGTTAGCTC
This sequence comes from Naja naja, assembly GCA_009733165.1. Classification (NCBI taxonomy): domain Eukaryota; kingdom Metazoa; phylum Chordata; class Lepidosauria; order Squamata; family Elapidae; genus Naja; species Naja naja. The sequence continues at coordinate 3,711,206 of SOZL01000019.1, read as the reverse complement.
ACACAGAGGAGTCACGCTGGCCTGTCGCCAAAATCCCCGTTATCTCTCCGACAAGAGCGTTGGCAGTCACCCAAGTTCTCACTGCCAAATCCAAGAAGGAATGTAGTACTCACAGAAGAATTGCTTTCCTTTCAGAGTCCAAAAATCAAGCACACAGACAGAAGCTTCCGATGCAGATTACACTTTGTCACGAACAGAGTCTGCAGCGTAGGCACACCACTTTATACCTGGTGGGGTGTGGTCCAGCTCAATCTCTGGCCCTCCCACGCCCCCTACGTTGCTGCTGACGTTTCTCCCTCCGACGTTGCCTGGGATCAAGCCATGCACCTTCCTCCTCCTTCTCTCGTCGTGGCTTTACTGATACACGTCTCTCAGGCAGTTCCTCTTGGCTTTCCGAGGACACCTGAGGCATTGCCAGGGAGGAAGGTCCTGGGGAGGGGGGCCTTGCCAGGGAGGAGGAAGGTCCTGGGGAGGGAGACCTTGCCAAGGAGGAAGATCCTGGGGAGGAAGGCCCTGGTGAGGGAAGCCTTGCTCGTTCCTCCTCCTCTTCCTCTTCATCATCCAGGTCCTCTTCCTCTGTCAGCACAGGCTCACGAGGCGGAGCCACAACACATAGATAAACAAACGAAGAAGAAAGGAATACAATATATCCAAGCCTCTAAATGGCAGTGCTTTCACTTTCACTCCTCCCCCTCAAGAGCAAGAAAAAAGGAAAAAAAAAGAAAAAGCACATTGATATTGCTCTCTTTTCTAAAAAGTTCTTAAAATCATAAACAGCGTTTAATCCAAAAAAATATTGGTGGAAAAAAGGAAAAAGACCATCAGAACAAAAGATTATTTTACATAGAGGAAAAGCCAGTCCCTTTTAAAATCAAATAGTTCCAGAAGAGATAAAAAGGAAGAAAAAGCCATCAATCTTAAGAAAAGCTTAATCTCGCTGCTTATAAACTGCTCTCTTTACTTTTAAGTCCACTTTCCAGTTATTGGGGTGTTCTCTTCAGAAGTAAGTAAATAAAAAGAACCTCTCACCAAACCGACACACCTTCATCCGATCTTGCCTTTCTTTCGAGCTGTCCCAGCTTCAGCAGCTTGATGGCTGCCTCTTTTCTGCCGGCAAAAAGAGCTTCTCCTGGATCAACCAGGGACTTTGCAATGTCCCTGGGATCGACAGGACGTGCTCTTTCCCTTCACCGTCTCTTCGGACGGTTTAGGTCCAAATGGACCGTCCAGCTGAGAGGATATCTACGGCGATCCAGGAGCTTCCCGATCACACGTAGTATCACTGGGACACAAGCCCCGCCCTCCCAAATATTCTAATTTCATAGCAAAAGTTTATTGGTTTCTGTTTCTCTCACATTATTGTCCATAGGCATATGTTAGTACTTTACACTAGAATTCCATATCCATCTGCCTGTTACATGTTCAAATAATTAAAAGATAATTTCCAAATACTTTCTCTGGTACTGCTTTGTGCCTTTGTCACAGTGATTGTCACCTTCACTAGGTAGAGCAGACCAGGAAATCAACACTATAGGACAACAAAAACCATTTTTTATTGAGCTTGGCTATAATAACACAGTTGCAAGTCTGATTGTGCTGTACCTCTTTCTCCTTCTTATATACCACTAAATTAGCCAGGTGTCTGCCTCAGCTGCTTATGAATGTTACTTTCTTATTCTGGACTTGAAAAATATTTCAACTCTTGTGTCTTGGCAACAGTTTCTGCATATTTCTATCCATGTTATCTTCCTTATTTTCTAATACCAATATAACATTTGGTTGTGGGCTAAAATATTTAGCTACTCTAGAAAAGGCTGAAAAAATTGCCTGAAATCCTTAAGAATCATTGCAAATCAGCACAATGAAACAGATAGAGTGATGGGCTGACTTACTTTAAGGCTCCTTCCCTTACAGTTGACTGAATTGAGCAAATCTCAGGGCTGACTATTTTCCAGTTGATGGATATTTCCTAATGATTAGCTGAATTAGTACTGAGAACAATATTGATCAGCAGCTGTGGAAGAAAACAAGAAAGCTTCAACAATGATGAGTGAATCAACACTATTCCTATTTAGTTCTGGGGAGGGAAAGGGAGGAAGATTTCCCATTCTGGCTTTTTAAGCACCCCTCCAGGAGCCAGAAACAGTTCTTAGGCCTGGGCAGGATCAAAGGAAGGATTGCTTGATGCAAGTCCAAACAGCAAGAACAGAGGTCTTCAAACCTGACAACTTTAAGACTTGTAGACTTCAACTCCCAGAATTTCTCCTCCAGTCATGTTAGCTCAGGAATTCTGGGAATTGAAGTCCACAGGTCTTAAAGGTGTCAAGTTTGAAGACTCTTGCAGTAGAAGATAGTGGAGAAAAAGACAACAGCAGAAAGACAGAAGTTCTTAGTAGATGAGAATTTAGCTAGACAAAGGCAGGTTGTATTATTCTAAATCCCAAGTCAAGCACTCCAAACTCAAACCAAATATTTACAATGCTAAGACCAAGGAGAGAGAGAGAAAAATATTAGTTAAAAAACTAGGGTCACAAATAACTGGAATCTGTGCAACAATCATAGAATATGAAGTCTGATGCTCAAGTTACTTCTAACAAGGAGAATCTGTTACTGTGAGGTTTAAATCCCCTCCCTGCTAAACAGGCACATGTATTACTAATCTTGCCTTAAGCTTTCCTGGTCACTTCAGCATCTTGCTGCTTGCTTGCAAGTTGCACACATTGATGGGGTGCTGATATTCCAGGAGAAATAACTGGCAAGAGGGAGGTGGGAGCAAATGACTGCCTGAAGCAACCTGTGTTGCAAAGGAAAGAAGGAAGGAAGGAAGGAGGGAGGGAGGGAAGGAATCTTTCTGTTAAATTAGGCAGATAATTTTAGCTTAACTGACATCTTTCCCATCCACTGAATTAAGCTTTATTTTTGTAAATGAAGTTGAATGGTGTAACTGAATTAAAATGAAGAGTGACCCACATGGCATCTGACATTACCACAGGCACACATGGAAATGAGGAATCTATGTCTTTTTCCTTTCTAAAAAAAGACTTGAGGTGAAACCAAACTGGATGTTTGATGCTTCAATATTGATTTGATGATGATAAGTAGTATAATTAATGTCATGTACATTATTAACTTGTTAAATTGACTCATATTGGAGGGCCTATAGTCAGATTGCAGATATTGAGATATTTCCCCACTTTAAAAAACAACAATAATAATTTGATTACTGGACTATTTACAGCCAGAGGCTGCTGAAAGTACATGTGAGAGCTTTGCTTCAGGACTTGTAGTAAACGTGGGGACATTTGGGGGCAAAGCTGGAGCAATAAAGGGGAGTTAGGCCTGTTCTCTGTCTGTGTTGTTTTCGTGCCATGCCCCAGGTCATCCCAGGCACAGTGTAGCAGACTTTTCCCAAATGCCTCCAGTTCTACTTCTAAATTCAACTGGTATAAAATAAACCATCTCGGAACCAGTGGAACCTACTGCTAATAACAGTGCAGTTCTGCAAAACACTGTATCCCAAAGAAGGCCACTTCCAAAATTAAAGAGACCCAGGTAAACGCCATCCTCTGTCAGTGTTTCCACTTTGTAATTGAACAACAACAATGACAACAACGTCCTTCTTGCAAAGAAAACTAAAAAGGTATGCTACTGAAACGTCTCTATGGAAAATGCTCCTTAATTGAAAGACAGAAATTATTTATTTTTATTTTTTATTTTTATTCATATTTATATGCCCCCCTTCTCCGGAGACTCAGGGCGGCTTACAATTTTGGGGATACAACCCAATGCGCTCAGCAATAGCCTTTTTTCCATTGTATATGCCTGCTTATTACTAAGCGGCATTTTTACAAAGTCAGCTTATTGCCCCCAACAATCTTGGGTCCTCAATTTACCTACCCCGAGAGGATGGAAGGCTGAGTCAACCTTGAGCCTGGTGGGATTTGAGCCTGCGCTAATTGCAGGCAGCTGGAACTAAGTGCTAGCGCTTTAATAGCCTGCACCACCAAGGCCCTTACAAATTACAAAGGAACTTTCCATTTAAAACGTCTTTTCAGAGAAATGTACATGTCAAAGAACTCTCTGAGTTTTGGTAACATGACTCACAGAATACTCCCATGTCATATGAAATACTAGAAGCACACATTTCCCCACTACATTTTAAAAATAAGCCTAGAGAAAAATCAGCAGTCCTACCGATTCAAGATGGTATAATTGACAGGATTATTAGCAATCTGCCTATCCTTACCTGTAGTAGAAGAAGCAGCACAGTGTGATCATGCTTTGTAGCTTTTTAACTTTCCCATTTACCCATGAGCCTAGAGTGACATTGTAGGAAATTAAATACTTAGAAGTAGTCACTAGATGCGACTCATAATGTTGACCAGGCTTTTAATTTTAAAAGAGCGAGCCAAGACAAACAACAGTAGTCTGATATAAACTGATTTAACTTGTGTGACCCTTCTTGAAAATATGCCTTGTATTGCCAACACAGGTGATATACCTTGAGCACCAAAGTGGACCCAAGGTCTTAAAAGGACTACTTAATAAGTTTACTAGGACAACTGGTCCTAGCCCATGCATACCATCCGGAGGTTTCAGCTGGTGCAGAATGCGGCTGCGCGGGTTGTGATGGGAGCTTCCCGATACTCCCATGTTACACCCCTCCTGCGCGAGCTGCATTGGTTGTCGGTTGCCCTCCAGGTGAGATTCAAGGTGTTGGTTTTAACATTCAAAGTTCTTTACGATTTGGGTCCGGGGTACTTGCGGGAGCATCTCCTGCCAACATCAAATACCGACGCCCTGTGCGGCGCAAGACGGGACTCCTCGGGTACCGTTGATAGACAATGTCAGCAGGCGGCCTCGGGGAGGGCCTACTCTGTTGTGGCCCCCACCTTGTGGAATCAACTTCCTTTGGAGCTCCGTTTGCCCCGGATCTTTCCTCCTTCCGCCGTGGTCTGAAGACTTGGCTATTTGAACAGACTGGGCTGGACTGACCTCCTGGGGGGGGTTAACGTATTTTTAACTATTTTATTGATTGGGCTTGTCAAATTTAATTGTTTTTTATATATTTATTATGTGGTATTTTTACTGTGAGCCACCCCAAGTCCTCACGGAGAGGGGGCGGCATACAAGTCCAATGAAATAAATAAATAAATAGTCCTAATAAGCTAGTTGTCCTAATAAGCTTATTAGCATGAATATAAGTTTATTAGGACATAGCATAATCTCATATGAGCATAATATTAGTAGCAAATTTTTTTAGCATTCATTTTTAAACAAAGTTAATTCAAACTTCAAGACAAATATGTGGGACAAAATATAATTATATTTCAGACCATACCACTTGAAGCTCAATGGGGACACAGAAGCTAATGTTAGAAGAAAACTGAATTTAAAATTCTGTTAGGGAAAAATTGCATTCAAAAAGTGCATATGCCAGTTGGTGGGATCCAGGAGAAGAGCCTTCACTTGTGTAGCACCTGCCCTTTGAAATATCTTCCTCCTGAGGTGAGATTGGCTGCCACTCTTGCTAATTTTCTGCAAGAACCTGAAAACATGACTTTGCCAGTTGGCTTGGGGCCCCAAAGGGGGACTATCACACTGTAGTTGGTTGATCAACTAATAGCAGTATATTCTACTCCCTTTCTTAAACTTGTATTTTACTGCAATCTCAATGTGATTTTAGATAGATAGATAAATAGATAGATAGATAGATAGATAGATATAGATATAGATATAGATATAGATATAGATATACACACACACACACACACACACATATGCAAGGAGGGAGGGTGGGAGAGAGAAAGAGAGCACAGATTTTATTCCACTAGTCCTTAGGGGGCAGTGCTCATCTCTGTTTCAAGGCCATTGAGCCAACACTGTCTGAAGCTATTTACACGGTCGTGTGGCCAGCATTACATCACTGTTACCTTCCCACTGAAGTGGTACCTATTTATCTATTTGCATTTCCATGCTTTCAAACTGCTAGGTTGGCAGGAGCTGGGGTGAGAACAAGAGCTCACCTTGTCTCATGGCACTCAGGTATCAAACCTGGGCTGCTGACTTTTCACCTGACAACCTTAGTATCTTAACCACTGAGCCACCGCATCACCCAAATAGATGATAAATGGATGGATGGATGGATGGACAGACAAATAGATACAGGCAGGCAGGCAGGCATGCAGATATAGTTAGATGAATGTTGAAAGCTGCCCAGAGTTGCCTTGCAAAGAGATGGGCATCAAGCAAATTTAATAAATAAATATAAATAAATATTGCAAAAAACATGTATTTTTGCCACAGATATCCTGGTGTGTCTGTCTACAAAAACACAGTGTATGTCTAATATAAAATCTGATTGAACCAATTCTGACAATATATAAATTTATTTATTATTTATTTATTAGTGGGACTTATATGCCGCCCCATCTCCGAAGACTCGGGGCGGCTCACAATAAAACAACAACAATAAATACTTAAAAAAGAATTAAACTAACAGTCCCAAAACACAATTACAAAATGCAAAACTTAAAATCAATCCAAAATCTAAAACCACCCCTCCCAAGGGTCACAGCCCGGATTGGTTAAACAACCAGGTCTTCAGGTCATGGCGGAAGGTGCAGAGGTCAGGGGCCAGGCGGAGCCGCAAGGGAAGTTGATTCCAGAGGTCGGGACCGGACAGAGTAGGCATGTCGTCGGGGACCGCCAGCGGCATTGCCGGCCGACAGGACCCCAAGGAGTCCCTGCCTATGACTTCGCACAGGCGGTTAGTATTCGATGTCGGCAGCAGCGAAACAAATTGAATAAATAATCACATAATTCATATACTTAAAAGGTATATCAGGTTGATGGAGAAACTGAGCTGAAAATCCTTTAAGACTGAATCCATGAATAAGACGACACAGATCCAAGAGGTTGATTGCCCATTTATACAGTAGATATGTCTGCCATATTTCTTCAAAAGGGCTACCAGCCATTTGCTCAGGCTAAAGCATTTTGAAAATTTTATTTCCTTGGATGGAAACAAAACAATGAAAACAAGACGAGAGGAAGGGTGATGCCATGGCCTTTGAACTGATTTTAGGAAGGAATGTTTGGCACAGCCTTTCAGATTCTAGCTGAATGGTTACCTTCAATCAGGAAACTGATTTATCATTCTTAAGAGTAGATTCCAAATAAGCAAGCATAG